>JAJJMA010269360.1:0-16446 GCA_023529015.1 Papaver nudicaule | reverse complement strand
AATCCCAACAAGAAAAGGTTCTCGTAGATCTCAATGGAGATGGATTCACTCAGGGGTTAGAATAAAAAAACTTGCAATACTTTAATTATATAGACCAGAGACAATATAATGCGGAAGGTAAAAGTAAAGCAAGACACCAGAAGTTTTGTTAACGAGGAAACCGCAATCAACAGAAAAACCTCGGGACCTCGTTCAGTTTGAACATACCCAGTATTAAGCGAATACAGACTCTAGCCTACTCTCAGACTTCAGACTGGAATGTATCGAGACTGAATTAACCCTCCAAGCAACTCAGCTACCGTTGTGCTCCTACGTCTCTTGACTCCCGCAAAAGCCTACACACTTGATTCCCCTAGCTAGCTGACATCCTTTATAGGCCTAAGAGTTGCTCCACTTCCCTTCGTGAAGACTAGCGCTAGAAGAATACGATACTTGATTTCCTTTAGACTTAAAGTCTTATACCCTGCCTCTAACAGGACGCCGGTGTACTCGATTGTCTTTCAACAAGAATGAGATAGTTGATTTCCTTTATACTTAAAGTCAAGGTTAATGGAAATCGATATACTGATTAGGGCTTATTGATTTAGGCAAAACAGTTTTACCTCATAACGCGTGACAAACTTAGTATTAAACCAAGTTTGTGAATTGCGTTATGGAGCTTCTAGGACTTAAAACACCGAGTGCAGCCTTACGAAGCTTCTATCAAATCTTTGGTCCTTTTTGATTGAATTGATAAAAAAATCAATCGACCTAAGATACAGGATCAGGAATTTTACTTCCGACCTGTGCTTCACGATCCTCAAGTGAAATCTTTAAAATAGTCGTAGTCCAAGAAATGGATTTCGAGATGACGACCAACCTTTATGCAAGGATACACAGATGTGTAGAGGATTGAAGTTGTATCTTGCAGAAGGTCATCTATTTATATTGATCATCAAGAGAGGCTTTCCTTTAAAGTTAAGTAACCTTGAGTGAGGCTCAAGCAAGTTTTCGAACTTAGAAAAACCCATAGGCTTGGGTCCAACTGAATCTTATTCTAACCCGTCGGTTAAAAACCTAAAGGCCGTGAGAAGACTCGCCTTGACCTAATCGAAGGATAGCAAGTGGATAAGAAAGTTTGCTATGCTATGGAGTCCATGTAAGAATACACGAACCTAAAGAAAATTGTGGACAAGAGCTCCATGGGCCTTATTGTGAACGAGTTTGAAAATCCATTCGCAAAAGGCACAAACCTCAAAATAGAAGTTTAACCATGGCTTATATGAACGTGTTCATGTATAGTTTCTCGGAGTTCAGGAGTTTCTGGACTCTTATATGAACGCGTTCATGAGAAACTGTTGAGTTCAGGAATTTCCCTTCCAGCATATGAACGCGTACGTTGTTCAGGTGTAATTCAAGAACTAGCTATATTCCCACATTCTACTTAGGCATTGGTCACTTTGTGATCTAAATACTAAGAGAACTAATCTTTGATCCTTCGAGATCACTATAAACAACATCATGGACTATTTCAATTGATAGAATCTAAATACGAAACCGATGGAAAACCTTTCTAACCTTTAATGAGGACGATGAATTTATCAAGTGTGTAAGCTCTGGTCTTCATCTTCAATGGTCTTCGTCTCGAATACCTAAGTTATCCTAGTCTGAACTGATATTGTAGACTTATCAAGGATTGAGTTTTGGTCCACTAAACTTGACAACTGACTTGAGATAGCAACGCCAGTGGGTTCAACCGAGCTATGCTCTAACAATCTCTCCCTTTGTCAATTTTAGTGACCAAACCAATCTTATATATCGATTCAAAAAGTGAAATCTTTTAGCCCTAACCATAATGTAACTTGATCTTCTTGTAATCTTCAACGTCTTCATATGATCGTGTGTTCCTGCAAATGAAGATTCAAGGCATAGATAACAACTCAAAAGGTTACCACACACTCTGGGTCTAGAACGACATAGTCCAACAAAAGTTGTTATGAAATTGAGTAGTATACAAAACTTGTAAGCATATTGCACCGATGCTTAAAGATACTACACAATATGATATGTTCTCCCCTTTAATCAATACACTAACTTTCGGTTTAGACATGATAAACATATCAATTTTACTCCCCCTATGACAATGCCGAAAAGATTTCTCTTTTGTATGACATATGTCGTAGTAGTTAGAAGATTTCTCCCCCTGAAACTACTAAGATTTCTCCCCCTTTTGTCATAAAAATTAGACAAATAGAAAAAGAAAATATCATCATAAAATAACGTAAACCAATGTAGACAAAGGTAAACATACCTGAAACGAGATACTAAAGGTGCAATTCTCTCGCAATTTCCATAGCCGCACTCCCCAAAAATATATTACCATGAAGCACAAGTTCAAAAAAACTCTCCACCATTATGTGTCATTCCCTAAAGAACAACGCGACGACCTTCCCAAGTAAGAATTTTTTTGTAGAAACTTGGGTTCTAGAAAAATTTTATAAGTAAAATTTCTATTATGTTTTTCTTCCCTAGCCAGTTACGAATATAGGAATTCAAGGCTTAATCGTACAAATTCTCATAGAGTTTCGGAAAACCATTACCTTTAGAGAAAACATAAGGTTACCCCTTTTGAGCACGTTAAGACTAAGAACGAAAAGTACAACGTTTTAACCAGCGGGGTCCAAATTGTAGCTTATGAGGTTCCTCCTTATCAAAATCGTCTCCTCTTAGCCATAAGAGTCAGAAGCATGGTTTTTGATAATTCTTCGCAAATTACTTTACCCGAAAAGGATGATATGGCTAAAAAAGCAAATCTACGAGGTTTGCAACACAATCACATGGATAATCAATAAAGATCAAAGTATTGCAGTTACCAATCAAGATTTTAAATAAATAAACTCTATTAATTGATAAAATAAAACATGGGAAGTAGTACAAGCAAGCAGTGCTCTAAAAGATAACTACTTTTAGCATAGTGTTTACCCAAAACACTAAGGAATAAGATAACTTTTAAAAAAGAATTAACTATGCTAAAAGATTATTGATATAATTATCAATGTCGTTCCTTTAACATTAGTTGTGCTCATCGGAACATACGGTTCATGAGTCTTCTGGTTGAGAATGATAAGAAGAGCTTCGTGTTGTTTTACCATGGCTTCTTGAACTTGCTGCGACTTCAAAAATACTTCACCAAGAGTTTGAACTTCCCTTTTCGTTTCTTTGCATTCTTTAACAATGAAAGCAATTCTATGGTTCTTGGGAGTATTGGATCTGGGTTTCTTAATATTCTTCTTCTTTTTTTTAGAAGATTCTTCTTGGTTTCCATTGGAAACTTAGCATTCTCATCAGCTTTCATGGCAACGGGTTTTACACCATTGGCGACAGAGAGATTTGTTGAAGGATCCATGAAAGTGTTTTTAGATATGAGAACCTTCACCCAAGACCTCTTAAATAGAGGTTTCTGGAAAGGAATTCCCAAAAATAAAAATATACCTTTTAAAGATTATTCCTTGAGAAGGAAGTCGGTTCCGAAACTTGTTGATTCAAAAGACTCTTTTGGTTCAAGAAGTGGGACGATAACATTTGTTCATGTGTACACGTTTATTAAGTATTTAGCGTGTCCAGATATATATACTCCCTCCGTCTCATATTACTTGAGCTAGTAACTTTAAAATCTTGTCCCACATTACTTGAGTTATTCCAAATATATTGGTCATATTTCTAAATTTACCCCTTTGATTGATTAAATCTTGGTATAAAAAATATGTTTAATTTCATAATGAGGTTTATACTCATTGCGTAGGTGTTTTAAAATACTTTCCAACGATATAACATATACAATTATACGTGGTATAATTTGAAAGATATGTCATTTCTAAATTTTACTATTTTGTAATTTATAAGGGTATAATTGGAAAAAATAGTAAATATTACTCTCCCTCCTCCTTGCCTTATTGTGCAAAATTGAGATAACTCAAGTAATGTGGGACGGAGGGAGTATATGATTTTTATTTATCAATCACCATATTTCTAAGTTTAAATATCAAGAGCATGTTTAGATATATATCTAATTGCATGCTTTTCTCTTGGACTTAGGTTTCTAATCATTCCCATGGATCCTGGTCTCGACTCTTGCCTTAGGAGCCAGAGGCTGGGAGAAGTATTAGAAATACTACAAAGAGTACCGATACCCACATCGAGTCATTACATTTTGGACTCATGCTTATGATGTGGTAGCACACTTTTAAGTGCTTATGATGTGACAACCGCATTGGGGTTTTCTGGTCACAAACCATCAGGACAGTTGATCACTTAATCAATTGAGCGTGGATTCATCTCTTTGGAGCAGTGCTCAATAATTTTTAGAGATAAGCATTATTGTCAATTCCTTGATTTTAATGGCTTTAACAAATTCACAATATACAAGGGCCTCCATAAATCAATAAAAACATACACAAAAGACAAAAGGCTACCAGGGTGTCCTTATAATGTGCATGATGTCGTTCTCGGAACACTTAGAACGATATCGCACTCCCATCACATCATTATGTGTTGGTATGAGCAAAAATTTTCTCATTCTCTTGAACATAGTTTTTCTCTTGTGGTCTAAATTTCATAGTTCTGATTCTCTTTCTGTTAACTTGATGAGAGTCATCTCTCTATACGAATCTCTTGTTTGAAGAGGCATTTCAAGACATACATTTCATCTCCTTATTCTGATATGATTCACGAATCATTTGAAGTGAGTTCGTTTGCCTGGTTGCTCTTCTTTGTAATTTATTGACATATCTGACTTTCTTCTTGTAGCGATAGCAATGAGAGTACATATGTACTTTCATGCCGCAGTAAGTGCAGTTTATGAGAGGTTCTAATTTCTTAGGAAAAGAAACAGTGTGTCTCATTATGTCAATAGAAGGATTCACGTTCAAGAAAACTTTTTTGTCAGGGATAGAATCAATAGTCATGGCACAGAGTGCACAGTTATCAATTTCTTCTTCTGATTCCTAACAATCTGAAGAGTCATCAAGAGTAGAAGCAGCAAGAGCTTTTCCTCTGGTGTATCTCCTTTGATTTGCACATTCTGGTGCAAGATGGCCAAAACCTCTGCATTTAAAACATTGATACATATTATCATCAATAAATTCTAATTGCTCTTTCCTTGGTGCAATTCGTCATGAGGCCTTTTAGATGTGGGATCATCTTTAACAAAACTTTCGTTTCGTTTTTTCATTAGGTCTCTAAATCGACGTGTAATGAGTAACATAATTTCTTCATCGGATGAGTTACCTTTGTTATCAGATTCTGATAACAGTTGATCTTTGGAATCGCTTGGATTCTCTATGGCTTTAAAAACAATGTTTTTTGTTTTTAAATCATTATCAAATATTTTTAACTTAGCCACAAGATCACTTCTCTTTATTTCAAAACCATGTGTTTCTTGGATGACATGTTTCTTTGAATCGTATCTTGAAGGTAGAGACCTCAGATTTTTTTCTCACAATTTATCTTTCATAAATTGTTTTTCCAAGCGATTGCAAGGCATTAATTATTGTTGAAAGTCTGTGATTAAAATCTTCAAAGGTCTCATCATCAGACATGCGAAGATTTTCCCAATCTGATGAGATAATCTGAAGCATAGCTTCTTTCATTGAAGTGTTGCCTTCAAATACGGTTTGTACAATATCCCAGGCTTTCTTTGACGTGTTGCATGTAGCAACATGATGTTGAAGTTCTGGGGTTATGGCATGAATGATTGCGTTAAGCGCATCCGAATCTATCTTTGCTTCTTTTCTTTCTGCCTTGGTATATTCTAAAGGGGTTTTATCACGTTCATCATCACCGTTTTTGACAGTGGGTATAGTGAACCCGTCAATGACATAGACCCAAACACTGATAGTCTCGTGATTGAAGAAAATATCGCATGGAAAATTTGTGCCATTAAATACTGGTGGTACATGAACATTTGCGGCATGAATGCATAGTTTACGAGTTTGTCAAACACAGACAGTTACGTCTTTCAGGTGTTTTCCTGCTCTGATACCAATTGTAAAGGAGGGGATACCGAGATATACCATCAACTTTTGAATTCTTGAACCTAGTTGATTAGGTAACTTGAACGATCTCACAAATCAATATTCAAGTAACAAACCGAGTAAAGTTCTTTGTTCAAGAACTGAATCCCAACAAGAACAGTTCTCATAGATCTCAATAGAGATGGATTCATTCAAGGGTTAGAATCAACAAACTGGCAATAATTTAATTATATAGATCAGAGACAATATAACGTGGAGGGTAAAAGTAAAGCAAGACACCAGAAGTTTTGTTAACGAGGAATGCCCAATCAGCAGAAAAACCCCTGGACCTCGTCCACTTTGAACATACCCAGTATTAAGCGAATACAGAATCTAACCTACTCTCAGACTTCGGACTGGAATGTATCGAGACTGAATTAACCCTCCAAGCAACTCAGCTACCGTTGTGCTCCTACGTCTCTTGACTCCCGCAGAAGCCTACACGCTTGATTCCCCTAGCTAGCTGACATCCTTTACAATCCTAGGAGTTGTTCCACTTCCTTTCGTGAAGACTAGCGCTACCCTGCCTCTAAAAAGACACCTGGTGTACTCAATTGTCTTTCAACAAGAATACGATAGTTGATTTCCTCTAGACTTAAAGTCAAGGTTAATGGAAATCGATATACTGATTAGGGCTTATTGATCTAGCCTAAACAGTTTTACCTCGTAACGCGTGATGAACTTATTATTAAACCTAGTTCGTGAATTACGTTATGGAGCTTCTAGGACTTAAAACACCGAGTGCAACCTTATGAAGCTTCTATCAAATCTTTGGTCCTTTTTGATTGAATTGATAATCAAATCAATGGATCTAAGATACAAGATCAGAAATTTTACTTCTGACCTGTGCTTCACGATCCTCAAGTGAAGTCTTTCAAATAGTTGTAGTCCTAGAAAAGGACTTCGAGATGACGACCAACCTTTATGCAAGGATACACAAATGTGTAGAGGATTAAAGTTGTATCTTGCAGAAGGTCATCTATTTATATTGGTCATCAGGGGAGGCTTTGTTTTAAAGTTAAGCAACCTTGAGTGAGGCTCAAGCAAGTTCCGAACTTAAAAAAGTCCATAGGCTTGCATTGAGGTCCAACTCAATCTTCTTCTAACCCTTTTGGTTAAGAACCTAAAGACCGTGAGAAGACTCGTCTTGACGTAATCGAAGGATATCAAGTGGCTAAGTAAGTTGGTCATGCTATGGAGCCCATGTAAGAATACACGAACCTAAAGAAAATTATAGACAAGAGCTCCATGGGCCTTATTGTGAACGAATTCGAAAATCCAATCATAAAAGGCAAAAACCTCAAAATAGAAGTTTAACCATGGCTTATATAAACACGTTCATGAGAAACTGCTGAGTTCAGGAATTTCCCTTCCAGCATATGAACGCGTACGTTGTTCAGGTGTAATTCAAGAACTAGCTCTATTCCCACATTCTACTTAGGCATTGGTCACTTAGTGATCTAAATGCTAAGAGAACTAATCTTTGATCCTTCAAGATCACTATAAACAACATCATGGACTATTCAATTGATAAATGGTAAATACGAAACCGAAAGGAAAACCTTTCTAACCTTTAATGAGGACGATGAATTTATCAAGTGTGTAAGCTCCGGTCTTCATCTTCAACGGTCTTCATCTCGAATACCTAAGTTATCCTTGTCCGAACTGATATTTTAGACTTATCAAGGATTGAGTTTTCGTCAACTAAACTTGACAACTGACTTGAGATAGGAACGCCAGTGGTTTCAACCGAGCTATGCTCTAACACTTTGAATCATCACAAAAGCAACGACTAAAGTCATGTACATAATGTTGAGCGTGAACAATCAAGTATTACAAGCATCATTAATAATCAATGTAAAAGGACTTTTAATTAGTACATGCTGAAAAACTCTAAAAAGCATGAAAAGGCAAACTACTTTTAGATATATAGTTTATATTCCTTAGGCAAAAGTAAGAACAAGTTCTCACAAGGAACCAGCTATTCTAATCTACTAAGAAAGAAAACCAGTAAAATTGTATGTATTCATTAGACTTGCTAGTGGAAAGCTTGTCATCCGTTTCTTTGGCATTATTGGAAACATCTTAGGATTTGTTGTTGACAAGTTCTCTTAGTTGTTCTTTCATGAGATATAACTCATTTGACATTGCTTCCATCCGGGACATGAAAAAATCATTATCTTTCAAAGTATATGTAAATTGAGGAAGGACACCATTGCACTGATTGATGAAGTCATAGAGAATATCACCTTTCACCATCTCAGCTTCCTTCATATTCTGATAATTATAGGTCTAATAAAAGGTAATTACAGGCCCAACCCCTTTAATGATTGGAGGAATCACATTCTTCCATCAGAGTTCTCTTATTTTCACTTCGTGTCTCTTTAGAGCCATTGGCGTTGCTATTATTTTCAATGGTAGAAGAATAAAATTACAGAGAAAACACTTTGAATGAATTATCTCTCAAGTGTTGTGGTAAGGATTAGCTCAAATATTCCATACGATTTGCAAACCTAGAGTCCCACAAGGTTTGCAAACCATCTTTTGAGTATTTTAAAGGAAGTAATACCTCTTTTACGAGATCTGCAAAACTTCTAATGCCAGCTGGTGGATAAAAGCCGCGTATTGAGTTTCTTGCACATAAAACACATCTGGACGGTTCGCGAACCGTTTGGGCTCGAAATACGTCATTCATTATAATTGTAAGTCCAGTTTATATGAACTTAGTGTTTTCTGTAGTATGGAAATCCCATAGATTCCTCAATGTGGTTTTACAATGGTAATATACCATACATACATTGAGAAATTCATTCTTGACTGGTACTGAATAGAACCAGATGTTTTATCCCTGATTAAAGCATTCCTTATCATTCATTACTAAGATAAGAAAGTTATTTTCAATACTAGATGTTAATACATAATCTTCGATGGAGATGTGGCCCAATCTGAGATCCGGGGGCACGATAACAAGAAGAAGACGAAGTACGAAAACTATCCCCAAGATACTTTATCTCATCACGAAATATGATCGAAATGGAAGGCCAGATGAACATAGCCTCGGTAGGCACATGCATGGCATTCACGTGCTGCATTTGTCACTTCACCACTCAGAAGAACAGAGACACGTGTTGACTAATGAACGGATGAAGAACACGGTGTGAAGTAACCCAAGGGATGGACACTTGACCATCGAGAACACAGCAGAATAACTACAACGAAGATAACCCCTACTGAGGAGGTGTCACCTTGGGAGTGGATAGCGAAGGCGGTGCCCGAGGTCAAACAGTCAACAAGGAACATCAAGTATTAGAAGAAACCGAAGATAGCAAAGTAGGATTTTCCATCAAACTACTATAAATACCCCACTCAACCATTGAGAAAAGGGGGGCAGAAACTTAGGAAGAAAGAGCAAGTATAAAATTAGGGTTCTTCAATAGAGAAAAGAGCCATCCCCTAGTTCACAAATATACCATTGTAATCCACTGATTGAAGTAATAAATCTATACAGATTCTTTCCCCGAGGATGTAAAGCACACACTGTGCCAAACCTCGTTATGTTATTGTGTTCATTTATAACTTAGTTACATTTCTTACCATTATAGTGTTACTTAGTAGATTCATTGGCTTAAATTGTATGTTTGATTAGCATCTCATCATATCCGCATAGGTCTTCGGTGAGTTCTTTAGACTTGCTACTCTGATTCAAGAGAGTGTCGGGAACGAGGGTCCTTGATATGATCATTTAAAGTTTATTTGCAACATTCTTAACAGTTAGTATACTATGGGATAAATTAGTAGTAACAGTCTGGCGCTAAAAATAGGGACCAGAGTCCTTGAAAGTTTAAAACAACCTCATTTGAGAAGAAAATCATTATTCATCGTAGTTTCTCTTTGTCGTTTTACTGAATGTTTTAAAGGAATCAGAATCCCTTTATGATTTCTCTCATCTTTTCAGTAGTTTTTACCCTGAGGCCAGGTCAAAAGGTTTGTTTCAAGAAAAGTATTGAAACCGGATCTGAGATCCCTGGGAGTCACACCACTTTCTAGTGGACAAAGGGTGATTCTCATGCAAAGGGTTTACTTGATTTCATAAATAACGAGGATACAAAAGGCAACATCAGATCTTATGTAGCAGCAGATTTATTTAGATTTCACCAAAAGAATCTTTAAAAAACTGATATTTGAAGAGTGAGAACACTTTACATTTCATCATCAGAGTTTGGTCCCACCTTGCGTGAGCAGTCCCATCAAAAAATATATTTTTACTAATTCTTGGGGAGTACTGCATTTATGATCCTGAAATCTTTAGAGATAAAAGCAGGGTAAATTAGTTTTTCAAACATTTAAAACATACTTTTGACCTCTGAAACGTACTGTCGTACGAGGAAACTTTTCCCTTTATGTGCCTTGGGTTTCAGGACAGAAGTAGGATCCAAGAAGACGACGAAGATAGGCAGAAACCGAAGTCCAATTGAAAAGGTATGAGGGTACCGAGTACACCACCAAATTCTTTTTCCCAACAACCTATATATATAGTTTTGTACAATCTTAGCGGAATTAAGATCGAATTATCAAAGCCTCTTTTTGTACTGATTGATTCACACAAATGCGAATCGATACAAGTTACAAAAAGGGTATTGCTAATATACAATGATTTATAATATAAGTGATAAAACAAATATAAAGCAAATGTAAATCACACAAAAGATTTTGTTAACGAGGAAACTACAATCCAGCAGAAAAACCCCGGGACCTCATCCATACCAAAATGAATACTCTTAAGAAATAATACACCATACAAGCCTACTATCATACTTAGGTCACGATGGCTAAAACGCTTGATCCAATTAACGACAATCAAATGCTTCCCTTCAGTATTCCTGCGTTTCCAATCACAAAAGTGATCCCGCACATGTAATCCCTTGAACCTCCAATTCAAGAGTTGCTTCACAGTCCTTCGTGAAGACTATCGCCACCGACCTCTAATCAGACGATTATGTTTCCTTCTGAGACGATGAACCAATAGATAAGGAACAAAACTCGTAGATTCAATAATGGTATTCAACCCAATTTATCACAAATTAATTGTGTTGGTTCTATGACACCGAATCAAGCCTATTATGTTTATATTAATAAACTGCTTGATTCCGAACAAGTTTTTTCTGTGTAATCAATACACTAATTTTTCTTGTCCCAGAGACTATCAAGTCCGTAGATGGATACAAAGGTGTTCTTGTTGAAAATAAAGAAACTAATCAAGATAAACAAACCCAAATAAACAACTTGATTCTACTTCTAGAGTTTATCTGTTTGGCACACGAAAACAACGTTTCGCTTACAAATCCAGGTACATAGAAAGTCTAGCTCCAGAAACTCTACAACACACCTTGAGTGTCAATATATCAGAAGAGCATTGACATAGAATAAACAAGGTGATCTATGTAGATATGGAGATGGTCGGATCTCTATCCATATGATAGGTCTTAGGCTTCTTGGTCCAGTCGGGAGCCTTTCCAATCTCAACTTTCTTAACAACGAGATAAATCTCGAAGAACTCTAAGTTGGTGTTCTGACAAAATGAAATATTAGAAGGACAAATCTCGAAGAAGGAATGGACGTCTCCTTATATAGTGTTTCGACTAAGCCACTGTTTGGCAAAGGAAAAGTCTGAAACCTTAATGAGAATTGAATCTGCATTAAAGGCATTTAATGCGGACTCAACTTCCTTTGACTTCAAATGCTGAAAACATAAATGAAAACAAAGTTTCATTTAATGAAACATTGAATTACTTGATACTCTTGTGAGAATCGTCCATGGAAACCGGTTCTACTTGACTCTCGGTTTCTGTGACAAAACCGGAATTGCCATAATATCAATGTACTTCTTCCAAAGTTAACATGGTGACAACATAAGCTTTGAATGTTGTCGTTAACTTGACTATAGATTCCAATAGGAACGATCTAGATGGAAGGATTGGACCTCTTCGAATTAAGCTAAGCAATAGAACATTGCCGCAAGTCGAAGGTTTGCCTTATTGTGTCATATAATGACTCTTGCATGATTGCACAAGTTGATATAGGTGTATCTGAAAAAGGAGGGGTACCGAAATACAACCAACTTTTCGTTTGGGCTCGTGAGTCTTATGGTTTAAGTTTGGACGATCTCAAAAATCAATATCCAAACCTAGATAACCGGAGTTGTGATCTTGGGGATCAACTCGACAAAGTGGGGACTTTGGAGTTAAACTCTACGGTTATTGAATAACATACTACTTGGTGCTTTAATTATATAATCAGAGATATAATGCGGAAAGTAAACCATAAGACTCACGAGCCCAAACGAAAAGTTCCTACGTAAACAGTACGTATTGATTTAAGAGCGAGGCGATTTTGTTTTTCTTAGTCAAGCATTAAATTTCTTCATTAAATTTTCAGATCTGCTTTGATTTTCATCAATCATAAGCTTTTAATTCTTATCATTGTTATCTTCTTCTTGTTCTTAATGATTGGTGTTCTTTATATTATCGATTTTTGAGTGGTTTCTTTCGGTTTTTTCATTCTCGTAACCCTATTTTTAGGGTTTACAAAGGAAAATGAATCCCGATATTGAAACTCCTATTGATGCTAATGATTTGGGTAAGTATCCTTCTGTTCCAATAATTGATGAGGTTTTAGATTCCAGTATTGATGAATGGAGGTTCAGCTTAATTGGGCGTCTTGATTTTGTCAAATTAAAATTTGAAAGGGCAGAGGTTGAGTTGAAAAAACAATGGCAGCTTACTGGATCTGTTCAATTGATTCCACTAGGTAAAGGTTTTTTCATCATTGAATTGAGTAATGAGGAAGATAAGCAGAAAGTGTGGAATGGTTATTGGTCTGTTGATGGACAAACTTTGAAGGTCAAGGAGTGGGAGCATGACTTCAATCCTGATAAATACAAATCCACTACTGCTTTTGTTTGGGCTAAGTTTCCTGGTATGCCAATTGAGTATTGGAAGGAACAGATTATCAAAACAATAGCAGGAGCTCTTGGTAGAGCTGTAAAAGTTGATGATACAACTTTGAAGAAGAAGATTGGCTATTATGCTAGTGTTTTGGTGGAAATAGATATGACAAAACCAGTACCAGATAAAATTTGGGTCAAGAACAAATTTGGAGGTTTCCTTCAAGATGTTGTTATTCCAAAAATGCCAGAGTTTTGTGGTTTTTGTTCTACTGTGGGTCATATTGAGGAGAGATGTAGAATCAAGAACAGAGATCTTAATGTAGTTCCAGAGAAGGTTGTTCCAAAAAGAAGAAGAAACAAGAATAAGGATAAGGAAGTGGAATTTCCTTTAGATCTTTGCACTGATGGTGGTATGCAACTTTCTACTTTTGTTGTGGACTCAGCTTATGTTGGTCAGACAGGAGTTGAAGGAGATATGATGGCTGCTGGAGTTCTTACTTCTTTTGGTGAAAGTTCCTCTGGAAGATTTCAGTTATTTCAAGATATGGATGAGGAAAATCTTAATTCAAAAGAGGATTTTCCTGAATTACCTGTTAGTTCAGTGTTGTCTGTTATTTCAGGTGCTCCTCCTATCACAAACAAAGTACATGTTGTTCCTGCTGAATCTACAACTGTGTATGAAGAAGGAGAAATTGAAGAAAATGCTGCCAACACAGAGTGTGATAGTGCAGTTTTTGTGGGAGAGAGTCCAATTCCTAATGCATTGAAAGGGGATTCTGGTATCCCAATTAAGCCTGGTGTCAGTTTAATTACTATTAGACCTCAGGGTAATAAGAAGAAGAATTTAGGGAAAAAAACAAGTGCTAAAGGGGGTGGGTCTTCTACTTCCCAGCAACATAAGAAGAAATGAGAGCAATCTTCTGGAATGTCAGAGGCTTAAGAAGATCTAAAGCCAAAGACAAGCTAAGGAGTTTAGTTAGTAATTTTAGTCCTTCTATTATGATAATTGCAGAGCCTAAAGTAAGTGTTTCTTCAGTCTTTGTTAGTAATTTAAAGTTGCCTGGTATGTGTAGTAAATTGGTGCATAATTCAGACAATTTAAGAAAAGGTAATCTTTGGATATTATGGAATGCTTCATTAAGTCCTCCAGTGGTGGTTTCATGTTCTAGACAATCAATAACAGTTGAAGTGGGTGGAGTTCTGATAACTGGAGTCCATGCTGCTTGTTTGACAGTTGAAAGAAGAGTTTTGTGGGAGGAGTTAATTGAAGTTAGCTTGCTAAATAAACCATGGTTGGTTATAGGAGATTTTAATGTTGTGCTTATAATGGAGGAAAAAGTTGGGGGTTTAAAGCCTCTAACCATTTCTATGCTGGAGTTCAATGACTGTTTAAGTACTTGTGAACTTTTTCAAGCAGAGAAATCTGGAGTTGAGTTTTCTTGGTGTAATAATAGATGTGGTAAAAAGAGAATCCTATGTAATTTGGATAGAGCTTGCATAAATGCAAAATGGTTGGAAATGTTTCCAAGCTGGACTTATAAAGTCAGTTCAAGGAGTTTGTCAGATCATAGTATTCTTAGTGGAGCTAATGCTGATATACCTAGGCCTCATAATGTTCCCTTCAGGGCTTTAAAAGTTTGGTTAAGTCATTCTGGCTTTCTAGATTTATTAAAAGATTCTTGGGGAGAGGAAATTTATGGTAATGATGCTTTCATTTTTCTTGCTAAACTTAAAAGATTCAAAATTAGAGTTAAGCAGTGGAATTGGGAGGTCTTTGGGGATGTGAATAAGAAGTTAAGTATTGCTGAAGAGGAGGTTTTTCAAGCAAATTTAGAATCAGATAAAAATCCAGAAAACAAAGATTTGTTAACTAAATTTAATGTGGCTAAGAAGGTGTGTGAAGAGTTGCATCAACAACATTCAGAGATCTTGCAAGCAAAAGCTAGAGTTAAATGGTTAACTGAAGGTGCTTCTAACTCTAGATTTTTTCATACTTCTTTGAAGATTAAGCAGAATCAAACTGCTATTCTGGAATTGGAAAATCAAGCTGGTGTTGTGGTTACTGAACAAGAAGACATTGCACAGATTCTGGTGGACTATTATGAACAAAAGTTCAAATTTCAGGAAGTTTGTTTCAGTGACAGAATATTCTCAGCAATCCCTGAAGTAATTAATGATGATGATAATGATATGTTGAATGCTATTCCTTCTTTGGAGGAGACAAAACAGGCAGTTTTTGATATGGATCCTGACAGTGCTCCAGGTCCTGATGGTTTTGCTGGCTGGTTCTACAGAGCTGCATGGGAAATAATTGGTCAGGACTTCTATAAAGCAGTTATATATTGTTGGAGGCATAAATTCATTCCTAAGGGCATGAATGCTAATTTTTTAAAACTCCTTCCAAAAGTGAAAAATGCAAAAAATGCCAAACAGTTTAGACCAATTGGTCTGATGAATTTTTGCTTTAAAGTTCTGACTAAGATAATCACTACAAGGCTAGGGAGTATCATTGATAAAGTCATCTCTCCTCAACAATGTGGGTTCATAAAAGGAAGGAACATTCAACAGCAGATTGTTTTGGCATCTGAGATGGTGAATGAACTAGACTCAAAGAGAAGAGGAGGAAATGTGGGTATGAAGATAGACATTTCTCAGGCCTATGACTCTTTAAGTTGGGAGTTTATGTTTCAAGTTATGAGATTGCTGGGTTTTTCTGAAGAATTTATTGGTTGGATGCATGTTTTGTTAAAATCTGCAAGGATATCAGTTTTGGTCAATGGAGGTCCTGCAGGGTTTTTCCAAGTGGGTAGAGGATTGAGACAAGGAGATCCTTTGTCTCCTCTTCTCTTTGTAATTGCTGAGGATTGTTTGAGCAGATACTTAACTCATACAGTGCAGTCTGGATTCTTGGTTCCTATGGTGGTAAGAAAAGGTATTTGTCCCACTCATATCTTCTTTGCAGATGATATTTTCCTTTTCTGCAATGGAGATAAAAGGAATGTAGGTAAACTATTAAAAATCTTACAAGAATATCAAGCTTCATCTGGTCAATTGGTCAGTGTTGAAAAAAGTAAAGTTTTTGTGGGTGGTACTAGTGAACCAAGAAAAGTTCAAATAGCTCAATTATGTGAAATGCCTCTATCTTCATTCCCTGATAAATACCTTGGAGTTCAGTTAACTCCAGGAAAAATCAAAACTAGTCATGTTTGGGGAGTTGTAGAGATTTTGCAGAGTAAACTGGCTGGTTGGAAGGGTAAAATGCTATCTTTTCAGGAGAGATTGGTTTTGGTAAAGCATGTTCTCAGCTCAATCCCTGTCTACAATATGTCAGTGTACAAGTGGCCTAGAAAGATTTTGTTAGAATGTGAGAGGATCATCAGGAATTTCTTATGGTCTGGTGATCCAGCTGTGAAGAAGATGGTTACTTTGAATTGGGATTTAGTCTGTTCA
>JAJJMA010269341.1:0-16052 GCA_023529015.1 Papaver nudicaule | reverse complement strand
AGAGAGATCGTGACTCACACTTATGTTGTGTAGACTCGAAATACTGACGTTCTGAGATTCGAATACTACGTCATGGTTTGGCTCTGAAAACTGAAGTTCTGAATCATATATTTGATTCTGTATATGAACATCTTGTATGCCATATCTCACTTCTGGATTCTGAAACCATATTTGTGTTCTCAACTTATGAATTTTCAATGTTCGAAACCTCAATGTAGGTTTTGGTAAAACTAAACGTTGATTTCGAAACCATAATCTGATTTTCGTATTCATAAGCTATTGGTCCGAAACTTAAATATTGTGACCAATGAGATAATACAGATTCTTAACTATGTTTGTTGGCTTACAGTGACTTGAGAATCGAGGCCAATGTGTCTTGACCATGTGAGTTCTAAAAGGTCGAAAAGACCCTGGGGTTTCCTAAAGGTTTATGTGAACCGGGAAATATATTCCTGTGCGTCGAGGCTAAAAAGGTGTGATGCTGAAACGGTTCTCAACCACATGGACTCTCAAGTACGACACCAAACATATGTGGATAATTTAATGTGTTTCTTGTTTCGAAACCTTAACCAAGGTTTTGTTAAACAAAATCTAGATTTCGAAACCAAGCTTTAGGTTTCGCTATATGGAAACTTGATTTGGGAACCTTAATATGGTTCTGGTCATATATTGAACTTTAGGTTCCGAAACCTTGATTTGGTTTCTGCCAAAACAGATGTACGTTTCGAAACCATAATATGGTTGACTCAGAATGCGTAACTTCGAAGTTCAAAATCTACCTTTTTGATTAGTGCTTCAACGAATTAATGAGTTTGATATACTCGGTTTGAAGTTTGAATTCGTTCATCTTTAATGTACAACTAAGTGAGATTGAGTCATCATCAGAAATATGGTTGGTCGCTTCAAATAAGTAGACACATGATTTCTGATCAATACTTTACGTGATTAAAATCTTCGTATGATTTTACTACTCGATCAAATATTCATTTGATGTTTTGATTTGAATTCTTGGATATCATTGACGTGACATCTATATTGGAATCAAGAATTCAGGAGATTTAACATTTTGCTAGTTACTCGTGGAATCTCGCACTGTACTTCCAATGGTATATCTATTTGCGTGGTTCGGAATGTATGAACCTACGTGTTAACTTATGCTTAACACACAAGGCTTTTCCACATCTGTTATGATACGTGTATGCGGAATGTTGAACCACGTTGGACCAGATCCCACTTCCACCTAGGTTTGTCTGGTTACCCCATTATTAAAGTTGGTGACGACATTTGGAAGTAATAATATCTAAGGAGATTTTCGAAACAAAAGGACACGTTTTCGAATTGAGCTCTTTTCCAGAGAGCATATTTGGTAAGCGCTATATTTCGAATTAAATGAAATATCCAAATATATACCTTAAGATATTATTTGCTTTGATTGCTCTTGGCTAAACATCTTTCGAAAATATATTTTCTTTATGGAATATATTTTTCTTAAATGTAAAATGCTAGGGTATTAGTTCTCATTAAATGCTATGAGACTAAATGGGGAATTTCAGAATTATTATGTAAATGTGCTTTGCGGAATTTCCAAAATTAAGTTTGCCTCATTTCAAAGCTAAGCCTTAGTCAATATAAATAGGAGTGGTATCTCTCCTAAAAGCTTTATCCCTCTGGCCAAGCTCTTCTTCGGAATTGTAAGCTTGTGTTTGTCGCTTTTCTTTTCAGTTACCTTTGATCTTTTGCTCTTGGTCTAGAATTACGTGAAAGTCTTCTCTAGGGATCGAGAAGCCTAGAAGTACCTCTTACGGGAAACTAGTTTATGTTTATTAGTTTTCTTTGTATTGTACTTGTGTTCTGTTCTATTACGTCTATTAAACCTTGCGATGTTGTTTATTCTATAGTCCTTCTCTTTTGCTATAAGCCCACTCAAGATCGTTGTGATTAGAACATACTCTCTATCTATTACCTGGATTTGTCAGCAAGCCGCTTTCGGTTTGTGTGCCTAAACTATAAATATTGAGTGGAATCAAGATCGATGTTATCTGATTTGTTATTTGCAGGTATACCGTTCTTCAAGGTCATATCATATCGTACTTGCTTCAGCTATCTGCTTGATTCCAACTAGGACGACAGGGTTGCTCTTTCGGGAGTTTAGGTTTTGAAACCTTGATCGATATCTTGAGGTGTTTATTGCCTAAGTAAACTCAATATCCTCGCTCTTGGTGTAAAACAACTTCGGTGAAATATCTCTAGCGATTTGACCTGCCGCTATTTGGTTGTTGTCCACTAAGGTTGTAATCGTCCGATTGGAGGTCGGGTAGCGATAGTCCTTGCGACGGGCTGTGAGGCAACTCTTGCATAAGACAGTAAAGGACGTTTGTTTGCGTAGGGGAGTACATGTGCGTGACCACCTTGATGTGGTTGGAGGCGTATGAATACTAAGGGGAAATCTTTGTGACTAATAGTCGTATTAGGGTCATATTGTCTGCACCAGCTAGTCCGAAGTCTGAGAGTAGGTGTGTTGGCGGCTTAATTCTTAAGAGTATTCAAAACTGGACTAGGTCCCGGGGTTTTTCTACGAGTTTGTAGTTTCCTCGTTAACAAAATCTTGTGTGCAGCATTACATTTGAGTCATCATTTATAATTAAAGTATCGTACTTGGTTGATTGACATAGTCTTTCGGATTCTTGTATTGACTCCCTTGTGTGAATCAATCAGATCTGAAGGAGATCTTGTTCTTGAGTTCTTGATTACAGGAACCTGTCAAGGTTTGACTTATAGGTGGACTAAAATAAAAGATTGGTGGTGTACTCGGTACCCTCGTCTTTTCAGTTCTTCACCTTCCATGGCTGTTCTTGATATTTCTCTTTTGCTCATAAGATTTCTGGATGACGAGGAAGAAAACGAAGGGCACAAAGTCTAAGCCAGATGAGACTTCATCCCCCTCTGCCTCAACCGAAGTGGTAGATACGAGCATGCCTCATTATGAACCGGGGAGGCTCGACCCTAAGGTTACAGAAAGTTATCATCACCTGTCTACAGAAGATATCCGCGGGTTGTTTTCTTTTCTTGATGGTTTTGAAATTGAGTTTTATGGCGAAGATGTTGATGTTCTGACCGAAGATATGATTGCTCATTTTCCTTTTGAGGGGAATACTCTACTCACCACGGTTGGTCAGCTTACTGCTGGATTGATCCTCCATTTATTCAATCCCGAGGATACCTTTTATTTTGATGTTCTGTCAAATCGCAACGACCCACCGAAGTTTCTTATTATCCGGGGTATCTTTCAATATAGCGGGAATTTTCTTAGGATACTCCACGAATGTTGGCTTCGTAGCAAAGGTAAATTGAGGATAAACTGGTACAATCCTTTTGATCCTTGTTTCAGTACATGTTCCTCGGACTATACTCCAGCCAATTTTAATGCTAAGTGGGGGGATGCTGTCCAAAGTACAAATATTTTACCCTGGTGCATGGTTTTCTCGTATTAAGGCTCCTGAGACTCCTTCGTTATTGAAGGATTGCGATAACGTTTCGGTTACCCTTATTCCCGGAACGAAGACATCTTTTCCCATGGAGGAGAGGATTCGCCTAGATCATGACAGGCGGTGGATGCAGACTCCTTTGAAGGTAACTGACCCTTGGTTTGCTGGTTTCAAGATTGATGCCTCGGGAAAGTGGGTGCCGAGGCTTTTTTCAGAGCTTCCTGCCCAGTGTCATGGCTTTGTTGGTTGGATTTTTGATAAATCTTCCCCAATGACGAAGGCTGTTATAAAAAGGGTAGCGGCCAAATCTGGGAAAGGTGGTGCCTCCGCTTCAGGAAAAGATGATAGCTCTGTTTCTTTGTCAAAGGTATGGTTTTTTAACTTCTTATCTGTAGAGATACGTTTGTGATCCTTGGTATTTCCCCCGAGACCATAGTTTGACGAAGGTAAGTTATCCCTTTTGTAGCCAAAGAAGCAAATAGTGAAGAAGAAACGTGGTGATGATGAGGAGCACTGGTGGTAGTCCTCCTAACGAGGGTCAGGATGAATCAGGTGGTGAAGATGGTAAAGGAAAGAACTTGTTGTGTTTGATGAAGGAGATGGGGATGAAGAAGAGGATGATGGAGACGAGGAATATGATAATTACTCTTCAATGGGTCCTGGTGGGAATAACGATCATTCGCGCGATGGTTCTCGGAAAAGGAAGAGTGATGATGTTACAGGCGATGGGAATGACGTTCGGGTTGATGATAGCTTGGGTGGTGGAATGATGTTCGGGTTGGTGATAGCTTGGGTGGTGTTGGTCAACTCCTTAACTTGACTCCTGGCAATGATACGAAGAAAGATAAGGTTGGTGAAGGTGATAGTAACCCTTCTGAGCAGACTTCGTCCATTGGCGCGTTTGGCAGGGTGAGAGTTTCGTCTTTTTCTTCTCCCCTGCCTTCTTTGATTCTCCCTCTTCTGGACTGGTCGCGCTTCTCTTCTAAGCGGTCGAGTGATGTTGGTACTTCGTCTGGTGCCGTTGGAGTTTCTTCTGTTTGTGGTGTGGGTGGTTCTCCCTTGACTATGACTGTCCCTCAGGTCCCTGGGTCTGTGGCTTTACATAGGAGGTCTGCCCTTTTGATCGAGTCTGATGATGTGCTCTTTAGTCGCGCTGCTTGAAACCTTCGTCGCATGTTTCTTCTGTGAGTTCTATATTGGTTAACTCCAAGGAGAAGTCTGAGATAGAGAAAACCTTGGGTCTTCAATTCGCGAAGGTACAAGAGTGTTTCTTAGACCCTGCTCGTTCATGCCTTGTTGGTGAGACACCCACGTTGGAGAGTATGAAGGAAAGGGTGAAGCATTTCTCTGGTTCCCTTCCCCAGTTGAATTTATATGCGGTAATCCCCCTTTGTTGTTGGTAAAGGTATGTTGTTGGTTGTGTGGTTACCTTCTGATGCTTCATTACTTCTTTTCTTTTTTTGCAGTTGTCACAGTATGTGCAAAGTTCGTCTTTGATGATGGATTTTTATGCGGCTTAGTGTGCTCAACTTGAAACCTATGCTGCGCAGATCCTCACTGACCGTGACGCCACAGTGAAGAAATTCAGCGAACTGCAATACTCTCAACAAGATGCTTCTTCGTCATCGAAGGTAGCTGGTTTTGAAAAGGAGTTATCGGATTTGAAGAAAAATTTAGAGGAAGCCCGAGCTGCCAAAGATATCGCTGAGAAAGCCCAAGTTTCAGCTGATGCTTCTTTGATTAAGGAAACTGAAAAATCCAGGGGTAAGTCTTATTCCTCATTTCTAGTTTTTTTGTTTTTGTTGCTTGTTGTTTCCTTATCGGTTTGCACTTCGCGTGTTGATAAGTTGATTCTGTTACCCGTCTCTGGTTTTTATTTTGAAGACTTCCGTCTTGAATATAAGACACTTCGTCGAGACCTGTCACTAGTAGAATCTGGGTCTTTTGCAACGCGACATATCTTGTAAAAGGTCACGCTAGCTATAACAACCACGTAAAAAATTGCCTTTCGTGTGACCGTTCTTAACAAAAAACCACGCACGCCTTTATCGCGTGACAAAGAATGTCACCTACCAAAAAAAAGGCCACGTACTTCTTCTGGTCGTTATTGATCGTGTCCGTTGACCAAATCAAAGGTCACACGATCCCATTCTAACGTGTTTGTTTATGAGCTGGTAAAACAACCACGCCAACTTTGTCACGCCATGGTATGGTTAAAGTCGCGCATAAACAGCCACTCGAGGTCTATAGGATTTAACGTAGCGTTTGATAGATATAAAACCATGTGAGATATCTTACTTTGGATGCGTGACAAGAATAATGGACTTTTGTGGACCGGGTCAGTTTCCCCAGTCCATAGGCTCTTTTAGATTCCTTGCGTATCAAAATGGGAATATTCCTTGGGTTTTTATTAGCAGGTGGACGGCAATTAAGAGATGCTATGATCAAATCACTTTTGTGCACACTTATAGAGAAGCAAATTTTGCAGCGGATACGATGGCTAAAAGGGGAGGTGCGCTTCATGAGGGAACGGTTGAATCTTTTGAGGGTAGACCTAGTTTCCTTATTTCTATTGAGTACCCCAATGTTCCTTATTTTAGATTCCCGTAGTTTTTCAAGTTTTTGGGACACAATGTCTCTTTTCTTGATACTACTTTTTTGTAATCCTTTCATGTGACTTTTTTTTTGATTATTAATACAATTTTGGGATTTAACAAAAAAAAAAAAAACCATAGGCTCTTTTACAAGATAGCCCATGCAACAGAGAAAAGTCCTACACGCGGACTTATGAAGGACTGAACCAGTCTCAAGCCCATTGTTAGGTCCTCCACTCCATAAGCTCATTTAATCTCACAACCTTAATGATGGGCTTAAGTTAAGGATACAGCCCATGATAGAATTTTCTCAAGCCTAGTAGTGACTAATTTTAAAGGAATCCTAAGACCAGGCTCAAGGACCAGGGTTAGCCTTCTTGAAGTGTGTTAGTTACGCATGTGTGTAATGTTTGTGTTGTGCACATGTGTGTATCGTGTAGGTTGTTATTCCAACATAAGGCACATACTGTTGAACACGTACACTAACATAACACATGCACGCACGCACGCACTAACTAACTACATTTCCAATGAGGCGTCTCTTCCATGCGACTCTCATCTCTTGAAACTGCGTTCATAATGATTCACAAAATCCGTTGACAATCTGAACAGCTGTGTTTATTCTTTTCCGAAAGGGTACATGCGTTTGCACCTATGCATTTGTCTTAACAGACGTGTATATTGGATGTCTACATAAGTTCATTATTCTACACAATAATCCTAAATATCCTTATCCCATTATTCAATACTAACAACAATGGATAAACAAAGATTTTAGTCCGTCTTCATACAACATAGAGTGTTTCTCACAGCAAATTGGTATGCAAACAATGGAAGACCATCCTTGACGGGAAAAAAACTGGTCTACTTATCTCGGCTTCATCAGAGTACTATGGAGGAGATGATGTTACACACCTCTTCTACAGACAACGAGTACGAGAAGAATACTACTCAACAATGGCGAACAATTTCGAAAATCACCCGGTTAGTGGAAGTAGCAAGTTTTCTTTAAACCCAATAGTTGGATCTTGCAACGGTCTTGTGTGTCTATATGATTTTCACGACTGCGCACAAGATCCTATATTACTTATGAATCCAGCAACAGGTGAGTCCCTCGTTCTTCCAGAAAGAGACTCGCGGCCACGTAGAGGACCACGAATTTATGGCAGAGATGTAATAGGAGGTTTCGGCTATTGTGAAGTTACCGGTCAGTATAAGGTAATTAGAATTGATGCTGAAGGCTCGGTGGAAATATTCACTCTAGGCGACAAGAGGGGATGGAGGGTCATCACAGAAGTACCGTATGTATTCATGGAATCTGGTTTATATGCAAATGGGTGTATTTTTTGGTTCGATCATTCTGACCACACTTATGGATCTGGAAACAGATTAATATCCTTCGATTTGCATACTGAGGAATTTCAGTTACATACGGAACCACCATACAATCAGGTCCCTGAAGAGTTTTATTTGGATGATCACCCAGAAGTTGGAATGATGCTGTTTGGAAGTACTCTCTGCATTTACTGCAAACATAATGACTTTTCCAATGAAATGCTCAGGATTGATTTTTGGATCAAGAACAAGAATAAACATCCTGAGGTCACTTGGGAACGCGAGGCGAGCATTTTGTTGGAAAAGCCAGACATCATATGGCCGGCGTTTAGGCCGTTGCCTTCGGAAGTCACGAGAACAACTTATTCAAGAACATCTTGTTATGGGACTGCCATCAATTATCTTGTTACAATACTGAAACTGGAACCTTGAAGGAAGTCTGGGGGCCTTGTCCTTGGCATACACGCATAGGAATTGTTCCTCACATGATGAGCAATGTCTCATTGAAAGATTTTGGAGGACAATCTGGGGGGCTCATTAATAAAGTACGTTTTTTGAAGGATTAATGCTACTCTTTAAGAAATTATTACTACAATATTATTTATGTTCTTTTGTATTTCAATTTTAATTTTTTTTATCGGTTTCTGGATGTTGTTATTTGTATTTTTTATTTTTTTTTGATCGGTTACTGGATGTTGCTATTTCCGATTACTATTGTAGAATAACATTAAAGTTTGATTAACAATTGACCAGATATCCCTGGTATTTAAATTATTGATCAAAAATGAAATAAATAACCATGATCACTGTTAACTACAGACCCGTATCTTCCTCGTTGCCAGCAACAGCAAATTCGAACATCATCTGGATAGGGGATTCTCAGCATCCTCGAGTATTTGGTACATTTCTAAACATTCAGTAGCATCCGCTGAATTCCCATTGGACATTCAGCACTTGTGCATTGTACAAATCATTGTGGTGGGGCAAGGGAATTTCTCCGTGCTCAGTCCATATGGTATACTTTGGATCCATTCCCCTCGTGTATAAATGGTGTCGTACCTCCGTCACTCTGTGTCTGTAGAGGTTTAAACATTTAAGACATGGACATGAAATAACCGGCTCTTCAGTCTGCAGGATCGCATACTCTAGAAATGCCTCGACTCCATCTCGATAAGGCTTTTTGGTTCTATCGATGCCAATCCAAGATTTATCCATCACTCTAGGATCCGTTGTGAAAGCACCCACAAATTATCAGCTACCTGGTCACATTCGGAAATTGTCATCATCACCCACTTGCAGATTACAATAACAAACAATTCAATAGATCATTAGTAGTGAGGACGAGAAAACGTGCAAACCGATTAGAGCAAGTTCATAAATGTTGATCTGCTACTAATAACATTCTGAAATTACTGTCGCACAGAGTAATACGTACATAAATATTATTCTATTAGTGCTTCGTGGTGTATGTTTATGCTTTTGGGTAAGATCAACAAGTTAATATGAAATTGAATGTTTCAGTTAAGCACTGTAAATCCTTAAAATCACTAGAGTTATAACCAACAATCCCAAAATTCAAATGCACAATGAGAACATACATATTGAAAAAACAAAGAGTGCGTGGATATGAAAGTATATGATTATTTCACGTGATATAATAACAGACTTGAAAAACAAACCCGAAAATCGGTTGCAAAAGAAGAGATTGTTATGCTTGCAAGATGAACAAACAAAGTATCTGTCTAGGTTTCCAGAGATATTAGAAGATCTAAGAGATTATCCTAGATTTGAAAGACAAATCAAAATCAGCTGCAAAAGAAGAACTTGTTGTGCCTGGTAATGAACAAGAAACCAACTATTTGGTTAGCATGCAAGGATGATAGAAAATTCAAGACATGATACATGAACATGTGGGCGTGTAAGTTATGCTTGACTCTAGGGTTTCGTTAAACGAGGAAGGTAAAATACAACTTCTGCACCAAAAAAGTGTGTCATACTTATATCAATGACTCGCTTGACTTCAGGGCTGCTCAAAAATCACAAAAACTCTAAGCCCAAGAGCAATGTCACGAAACGAAAACTTAAGAATAGGGTTTATTCTTGTTAGTTATATATCAAGTCACGGGCATGTCCATGGCTTTTGATTTGCTTTTGTGTTAGGGGATCCAATAATAACTTTGTAATTTTTCGTTTCTTTAAAAACTTGGACTTAGCGATAAAAACATGATACAAGTCTGTGCGGTCGTAACAAAACAAGAAAAAAGACCCCGGATTCAAAACACTGGATAAAAGTTATTCACAGCAAGTCCGGATAGACTACTTGCAAAAAAGAAAGAAAAAAAAGAAATGTACAGTAAGATAGTTGGTTACTAGAGAAAGCATGTCTCATCCATACTAGTATTTGCAAAATGATTCACAAATCACAATGGGCATGCAACTTCGATGATCAGAAAATTGGGACATCTGGGTGCATCATTTTTTCTTCTTCTTCGGACGAACATGTCTAACCGGACCTTCAGACCGATAGTAATCCTCAATCGATTCCTTACGCATGTCACGTTTACTGATCGTCGGCAAGTTAAAATCGTTCCCAGAAAGAACCACCGTGCTAAATTCCTCGTCGACATCATCAATATCTTTGTAAAGACAATAGACTTTTTCTTATTTTCCTGATCTCCTACATAAAATACCTGCCTAGCTTGGGTAGCTATAATGAATGGATCCACAGTGGGTTTTATGCTGTCAAGCTCAACCAAAACATAACCAAGTGGATCCTTTGAGACCCCATGTTTATTGTCAACCCAAGCACACTTGAAAAGAGGAACTCTCAGTGAATGATAAGTCAGCACCCATATCTCTTGTAAAACGCCAAAGTAATCTGTCTGATCAAGGGTTGACCCCCCTCCCCCCCCCCCCCCGCTTTTCTAATGTTCATGTCAGTTGCCTTTACATGTATCCCGCTATTCTGGTTCACTGTACCTTCACGAGACTTTGTCCGAAACAGGTATCCATTAATGTAATATGATTCGTAAGTCATTACTTCTGTTTCCGGATAGTCTGACAGCCACCTTAACCTATCCGCGACACCTTCTGGAGAGATGCTGAACTCTCTCTCAACCTGCAGTCCATTATAAGGATTAGCATACCACTTGACGGATAAATTACAGCAATAATAACATTTTCTGCAAACTCTTACCTCACTTTTAAACCACTCAGGGAACGTATCAGTATGCCGTTTATGCAACAATGCATCATTTCTAGTCGGATTTTCATTTTGCACACAGTCCATATGTCGTCTAGACAGCACAATGGTAAATGTTATACTCTGCCAAAAATTGGACATGCAAAATAAAAGAATAAGTTAACCGAGTAATAATGCTTAATTAATGTAAGGACCAACTTCCGGCGTATTCAACAATACACTGAGATGCGCGTTAATCCACAGATCATCGCTGACATTCTTCAGATTACCAGCAGATGTTGGTTGTCCCGGGAAGGAATCAGAATCTTCAACAGTGGCATATCCGTCATACCTATCAGGTGGAATTCCAACTGTCTTCATGCTTCTTTTGAACTCACCAAATATCTCAATTGTCTCTTCCAGAATATTCCCTTCTGCAATTGATCCTCCCGGCCTGTATCTGTTACGCACCAGCCCTTTAATAACCTTCATGCACCTTTCGAATGGATACATCCATCGAAAGCATACAAGACCACATAGCTTAACTTCATTGGTAAGATGCACAGTTAAGTGAACCATGATATCAAAAAATGATGGAGTAAAGTGTTTCTCGAGTAAGCACAGCGTCACAACGAGTTCTTCCTGGAGTTTGTCTAGCTCTGCCACCTTGATTTCTTTCCTAGATATCGCTCTGAAAAAGTGACAAAACCTCATAATATCGTATCTTGTTGGCTGCGGCATAATCGATTTGATCGCAACAGGAAAAAATTGCTGCATTAGCATGTGATAGTCATGTGACTTGAGTCCGATAAGCTTACGATCTTTGCAAGACACCAGGGTGGAAAAATTTGAACAGTAACCCTGCGGAACCCTTATCTTGGACAATGTTGCACAGAACTTGTCCTTCTCCGCCGTGGTTAATGTGCAAGACGCTGCTTTTATAGTATATCCACCTTTGCCATCTGGCTTAGGGTGCAACTCTTCTCTCAACCCATGTTCCTTCAGATCCAATCGAGTGTTTAATCCATCTTTCGTCTTACTTTCTGCGTGAAGAAGTGTTCCGACAATACTCTCACAGACATTTTTTTCGACGTGCATGAAATTTATACAATGGTGAACAAGATTATGCCGCCAATATGGGAGTAGCTGGTGCCATAGGTTAAACTTTTTCCAGTAATCTTCATCTTCACCTGTCGATCTTTCAGTTGTTTTAGCAATTTTCCTTTCGATTCTCCTCGTTATCTTTTTTCCACCTCTCCCGGGATTCACCTGCACAAAATCCACTTTGATACCCTTCTTTTTCTTTCCCCATGAATTCCTTATAGAGCATACCTCCTTGTATATTTGTTCCCCGGTCATTGGTGCTGGAGCATTCCCATGTTCTACCTGTCCATTGAACCCCTTCTTCTGCCTTCTGAATATATGGTCATCTGGTAGGTATCTTCTATGACCAGTATATGCCTCTTTGCCACAGTTGTTGAGTCTGACAGAGTAAGTATTTTTCCCACACACCACATGATAGGTGCATAAAACGCCTTAATATCATCAATTAATTATGCTTTCTTTGTTAGTTTTCTTGTGAAATACTTTGCATTATTCTTGTTTTCTATTGTGTAGCGTTTATTAGGTTGAATCATCCAAATATGAGCCAAAAGTGCTTAAAGGAGCAAAGGACAAAAGAGCAAAAAGAGGAGAAAGGCCAAAGACCAAGTTCTACTCATTCAAATGCAGATTTTCTTGGTTCTATCTTGAAGAGAATTGAAAGACGAAACCAACGGCGAAAGAATCAAGTCATTCCGAATTCGTATGAGGAAGTTAGCAAAAATTGGTGAATGGAAACTAAGGATGTCAGTAGAAACTCTTCAGAAACAGGGGCTAAATCATATATAAGAAGAAGTCCAGGGATCATAAAATAAATATTCAGGGACTTGGAAAATAAATCAGGAGATGCTACGTGGAGTCCTGCTTCTGTTAAGGGCAACCAGCTGAAGTTGAGAAAAAGAAGGAAAAAAGATAGGTAGAAAGTTGCAGTGGCGTGGATTGAACCCTGGACCTGCCGCTTCTGAGGCGAGCTGCGAACCACCAGACCAGTGCTCATGTTCTGAATAAGTTGCCCTGGTTCTTAATCTTATACAGACGGAACCAGCTCTTTATAAACCAAAACTAGGTCGAATAAACGACCAGTTTCCCTTCTTTTCTATTCTCTTCTCTGAACCAGGTTTCTGCCAAGGTTCTTGTTGTCGTCCAGCCATGGGTTCAGGTGGATTTTGTCAAGAATTACGACGGGATAAAGGCAAGAAGATCAACAAGATTGGGTTTGAGCTAACTAAGAAGTCCTTGTCAAATTCTGGTCATACAACACAAGGAAGAAAAGGTTGTTGCCGGTTGGTATTGATGGGTTTGATTGCTGTGTGTTTGAGTATGAATGGGTTAAGAACAATGTGTGTGTGTGAATGATTGAACATACTGCAGGGACGGAGATGATTGAGAGATCAAAGACTTAAAATTCACTCGTTCTTCTACAACAAAGATGATGCACATAACCTGTTTGATGTTTTACCAGAAAGAGTGCAATGGTTCGATTGGTTACTGGCTTACTGCCATGGTCTGATGGCTTGTTTGAGGCAGTCTAACAGTGGCTAGGGCAAGATTTGGAAGCTCAGAAGAAGAAGGAACGATGGGTCAGTTCACAATTGAACTTGGGTTTGATTTGGCGGTGGTTAGGACATGATTTAGAAACCGAGACAAACAAGGAAACTTGGTGGAATTGGACAGAAGTTCCAGGCGGTGAGAACAGACACAGAAAGGCCTCTTTGACGTTGGATTATGATGAGTGAATGGCTGAGATTAATGGGATGTTTTTAGAGTTTGTATTAAATAAGGAAAGCTCGGTTATTATGGAAATCAAGAGGAGGTGATCAAAGCCTATATAAGGAGGAGCCTAGAGACAATTCTAAATATCTTTTCCACCGGTTCCTCTCCCTTGGGAGGAACTTTATTCTTTTTTCTTCTCGTTGCAAATTCTCAATGAGCGGCTAATTATTTTGTTGATTAGGGATGAATTCAATGTTCTAAGCGTGAACCTTTATTCAATTTACAAGTTTCTTTGAGTTTTAAATTGTGATTCATTGTGGCTTGTCTTTACTATAAAAAAGGTTTATGATTGATCTCTAGGTGGTTTGGCTGCGCAACCAAATTATTCGATTGATCATTCTATTGCTAGTAGAGGATTAGGGTATCCGTAATTGTATCTTGATTCTTGCACAAGTAGAGAACACGAGACCTTGCAGAGGGATTCTGTGGAGCAATTGTGTGTGAAGACAACACCAGTAAGTCAACCAAGCGAACCGAGTTTAACTGCTGGGATCAACCTAAATTCATGAAGCTTAATGCATCCGACTGGATTACATCTTGAGATCGTACTTCATGGTGGTCTAGACGAATAGAATTCGGTGACTAAGCGTACCTGTTATCCGGTGATACAAGGAGTTTTGGGGATAGCTAAGCGTACCTGCTGTTCTACGGTTGTTGACATATGTTTCTAACGAAAGGTAAACATGTATATTGATTGAGTCTAACGCTTGGTAACGGCGAAGGAGTTCTTAATCATCTTCTCTCTATTCTTATTCTTTACTTACATATTGTTTACGTGATTTCAAACCAAACCCCCATTCGTTTTACTTTTGTTATTGTTTCGCTGATTTAAATAACTTATCAATTACACCGCTCTCTGTGGGAACGATCCTTACTACCGCTATATTACTTGTTAATTAGTGGGAAATATCTCGATTAATTTGTTGTGGTAAACGACACGCATCAAATTTTGGCGCCGCTGCCGGGGAGCGGTCATCAATTGATTTGTTATTTGTTTTAGCTTTTATTTTGTGTTTTTCGTTTTCCTTGTGAAACGTCATGTTTCCTTTCGGAAATAACATGTACGGTGCACAAGATCAAACATACAATTATGGTAATCAATATGGTTTTCAATCTCAATTTATGACAACTACCAACCATACGGGGAATACAATCATGACCAACCCTTTGGTTATGATCAATATTCCATGGCCCCATTTGATTATTCTCATACATATCAACCTCCGGGTGGGTATGTAAGTGAGCAATCACAAGGATGGGAGGATAGTTGTGCTTCTAATAGTGACTCTTCTAGGTGGGCAGGTTTGATACAACAAATTATGGAAAAGATGGAAGATAATCGTCAGAAAAAGGAGAATGATATGCAAGAACTTAAAAGATGCATTGATAACCTACGGAGCGACATTGATCAACTCAAGGAGATAATGGAAACAAATCCTATACCTAATAATGAATGTTTGATTGATGATGATTCTAAAGATGATCAACCATTAGAAAGTTCTTGTGACAATGTTGAAGTAATTCCAACTCCGGATCATAATAACGATCATTCGCCTATTCAAAAGGTGGAGACTTGGAATAATGAAAACATTGTTATAAATGGTTCCACGTACTCAAGAGAAGATCTTAGGATTGACTTCGACGAACTTTTTCTTGATGAGTGGCCTGATTCTGATGAAGAGGAGAGTATTGAAAAAGAATTGATTGAGAATGAAACCAAAATTGTTGATGACATAGAAGCTCCAAAGGATGTTATTACTCACTCACCAGGTTTGCAATGTGAATCTATTTCTATATCTAAACCTTTATGTGATACTGACTCCCCCTTAATCGAAATAGTTTCTCAAAGAATTGTTAGCTCAAATCTTAAGAAACAACCGCACTTAGGGTTGGATGGTTGTGCTTCTAAAGTCTTGTCGGATTACTTTGCTGCTAAGTATCCACCATTGAATGTGTTTGATTCTAACATTGTGCAGGTTCACCGAGAGGAACCCGAAGAAGTTCCCTTGTTTTATGTTCTCTATCCACTTCCAAGTGGAGAAAACCCTTAATAGACGAATTCTCATAGGTGTTGAAATTTGGAAATAATCAGAGAAGCCAATTTGACCGCTAATATTTGTCAAATAAGCTTAATATGGTAAATGGTAGGCGCATCTAAGAAATTTCCTCAATAGAATACTCACAAGTATTAGAAACTGCTTGGTTGCTCAAACCCTTAATAGACGAATTCTCATAGGTGTTGAAATTCAGAAATAATTATAGAAGCCAATTAGACTGCTGATACTTGTCAAAAAAGCTTAATATGGTAAATGGTAGGCGCATCTAAGACGTTTGTTCAGCAGAATACACAAAAGTATTAGAAACTGCTTGGTTGCTCAAAACCATAATAGACGAATTCTCATAGGTGTTGAAATTTGGAAATAATCATAAAAGCCAATTTGACCGCTGATATTTGTTAAATAAGCTTAATATGGTAAATGGTAGGCGCATCTAAGAAACTTCCTTAATAGAATACTCACAAGTATTAGAAACTGCTTGGTTGCTCAAACCCTTAATAGACGAATTCTCATAGGTGTTGAAATT
>JAJJMA010269279.1:2093-15738 GCA_023529015.1 Papaver nudicaule | reverse complement strand
AAATCTGCGGAAATCCGATTTCCGCACAGTCAAAGCTTGACTTTTGACCGGCGGAAATCCGATTTCCGTAAAGAATAGGTTTCTAGACCGGAGAATTTGATCTGCAATGGTTTTGAGTGAACAAGTTTTGAGAATTTGAATTTTGTTCAATCTAAAAGAGTATGTTCTCAACATATATATATGCTTTGTTTGTATCTTTCAATTTGAATTTTCATAAAACGACTCTGAATTGTTTAAATAACTCAACATAATTTTCATTAATTTAGGAAAACAACTACAATACAATTTAAAGTTCTAAAAACGAAACAAACTACATTGCAAATTCATTGGTTAAGGACTAATTATCTTGAGATTCATTATCTTGAGATCCATCTTGAGATTGAGATTCATTCAAATTCGTATTTGCCAAAGTCCTTCTCATAATTTCCTGACGTTTGAGACGATACCACGCTTGAGTTGTTGGCGAACAATTACGTATATCCTTATCAATGATTGCCCTATCTTCCGCCTCTTGTTTTTGACGTGCCAATTCTCTTTGCGTTTCCAAATATCTTTCAAATAGTGTTGCTTGTCGTTCACCACTCTCCTTCTTAAGCAAGACTTTTTTCTCCATCATTTCAATTAGCTTAGAACTCGCATCACTCATTGTTGAATCTTGAGATCCTGGTGTCTCCGGTGTTGTTGGAGTCTTGCATCTAGTTGAGCGACGTCTTTTGGTATCTCCATCTTGACGCTTGCGTTTTTCGGTTGAAGTTGTTGCTACCGTAACTTCATTATCTTTGTACAAAAAATGATGGTCGAAATTGGGTTCTTCTCCTATTGAAATTCCCGTAGGAATATGAGTAGGGGTGGAAGTTTGAGGAACATAAGGAAATTGGGAGGAAGGAGATTCAAAGTTAGCTTGAGGTATATAGGGAGATTGGGAGGAAGTCATAGGAGGTGGAGTAGAATATAAATGAGTGTTGAAAGGAGGGTTGGGAGGAGGGGTGGAGTATTGAGTATGGGATGAAGTGTGGGGATGAGGGGTGGCTTGTTGAGTATGGGATGAAGTGTGGGGATGAGGGGTGGCTTGTTGAAAGTTGTTTGGGTTAGGATTACGGTTGAAAGGAGACCGAGCGTTAGAAGGAGTGGAGTTTTGAGAGCTATCACCATCATCCAAGTCGAAATTATCACCTCGATGACGAAATGCACTCAATTGAGAGCGTAGAAGTTTGTACTCATCCCCAAATGCAAAGATCTTCTTTTCACGCTTATAATACCCTTCTCTTGCAAGCATACACTACAAAAATCAAATTTGAAGTTAGTATAAAGCAATTTCAAATGATTTAGAAATTTGTCGAGCAAACAACTTACTAAGTTCTTGTAATCCATATCCGGATTTTGTGTATGAACCTCCTCTAAATCTTTTAGAAATTTGTCGACCTCGCACTTAATGATACTAAATCTACCGGAAACGCATTTTCGCTTGTGAGGATTTCCTTCCATCAATCTAACAAATTCATCAAGAACAAGTGGCCAAAAATTTTGTTTTCTACTCCCTTTCCAATTTCCACCCTTCTCATACTTAATATATGCATTCACAATAGCTAAATCTTCGGTTTTGTTATAATGTTTGGACATTTTGAAGAAGAAGATGATGAATTGAAGAAGAAGAAGAAGAAGAAGAAGAAGAAGAAGAAGAAGAAGAAGAAGAAAATCAATATGATGATGATTTGAAGTAGGTTTGAGAAGAAGTAAATCAATATGATGCTTTTAGGTGATTTGAGAAGAAGAAAACCAAGTTTGCTTATATAGGAGTACCCAAAACACAACAAAACAAAAAAAATAGCCGTTACATGTTTGAATTCCTTAATCCAAAGGCTGTAATCGACTATCCGTTGGCAGATCGCGAGATCTAGCCATTGATTTTCACGGCGGGAATTGGATTTCCGTCTCTTGCGGGAATTGGATTTCCGTAAAGAATTGGTTTCTTCACAGGAGATTGTTCCTTTGCTCAAACACAATGGTTCCTTTGCTCAAATATTTCATTATTCAAACACAATGGTATCTAAGTTACAATGGTCTTGAAGTATCATATTTTGAAGTATGTATATCTAGGTCTTGAAGTATGGAATAACAATTAAGATATTTTTTCCCAAATCACATTTTCATTAAACTTCGAACATAAACATACTAATTGAAACTAACACATAAAACTTGGAACATAAACATACTAATTGAAACTAACACTAATAAAACTTGGAACATAAACATACTAATCAAGGTTGATTACTTCATCATTGTCCGAATCATAAATGGTTTGGACTCCAACTCTGTTTCCCCTTTTCTTCAAAATTCTTCTTTTTCGTTCTTGATAATAATCTTGTTGAGTCGGATCCATGTTAGCAACATCCATATCTATTATAATTGTCTCTTCTTCCTCTTCGGATTGGTAAAAATCCATTGGGTTGTTTTCTTCAAGATTCACAAATGCGGCTTGTTGAAAGTTGTTTTTCTTTTCTTCTTTTCTTGCTAGCATCTTCATGTAATACCCAAGTATTGATTTTTGTTCTTCGTCAATTTCAATACTCTCTTCTTCTTCTTCTACCTTTATAGGTCTTGAAGAACTTGCTCCCCTTGAAAAACTTGATCCATTCCTAACGATTCCCGCTTCCCGATCTTTTCTTGCATTTTCTTCTTGTTTAGCGTTTTTCATTCCAATTGGTCTTGCCATCTCCTTGTATTTCCAATAACGTTGTCCATTAGGTAGAATTTCGACACCATCAACTAGTTCACCGGGAACATGACCGTTTTGGCTAGGATCACCAATATTTTGCTCATTAGTTAATTCATAATCATATCCGGGGAGAGTTTTTCTTAAAACTTCGTAGCACGCATCAAACTTGAATGGAGCTTTGTTGGCATACATAAATTGATCTCGACCTTCTCGGACCTAAACAAGAAGAGTAGTAGTAAAAACGTTAGTATGCTTTCTAATTAAAAACTATTACGACTAACATTATGGGAAATATTTAATAGCTTACCAAGTCTTCATGTGATGCGCCACTTCTATGTTGTCGGTAAATACGGCCAAGAATTCCAACATACTCCACAACTTCTTTTCGAATGTGATTTTGCCATCGATTTTGAATCGAACGTTCATCTCTTTCATAGGATTTCCTGTACATCTCTTAAAAAATGCAAAAAATTTTCCCCAAAATTGAGATCCATTTTGTGCGGCACCAACGGTTCCATCGCATGATACAAAAATAAAATAATTGGTAATGGCAAGATCTTCCTCAGGAGTGAATTTCTTAGCCACCATTTCGATTTGGTGATGAAAAAAATTTGAAAATTTGAAGGGAGAAAGAAAGAATCAATAGAAACAAGATTGATTGGGGTGGATTTGTCAAAGAGAGTGAATTTTCTTATATAGAAGAGATCCCAACGGCTATTTTTTTTGAATTTTGAAAAAAAGAGTCGTTGGGGATCTGACGGTCATCAAAAAATAGAAAGATGGTTAGATGTTGAGGTGTAGAGGGGGTGTAAGGAAAAAAAGGTCAAACGGTATTATTTACGGGACGAAAATCCAATTCCCGCATGACTTCTGGGCGAAAATCGGATTTACGTAAAAAGTTTTATGCGGAAATTGGATTTCCGCCCTGCGGGAATTGGATTTCCGCCCTGCGGGAATTGGATTTCCGCATCGCTTCTCTATCTCTATTGCCTGCTACGGATTGGTAGCAGGCAATAGAGAAGCCTACCAATTTCTCTATTGAATAGAGAAATTTAGCACCATAGTAGTTGCATTTCTCTATTCAATAGAGAAGTCCCCCCAAATAGAGAACCATAGTGCTTGCTCTAAGAGCATCTCCAATGGGTAGATGTTAACTTCCGATATTTAAGGATTTATCACTTTTATCAAAAATTCCTCTCCAATGGGAGTGTGTAAAGATATTGTGACGGTGATTTGACAAGTAGTTATCTTGACATCCTCAAACTAATCCTCTAGTTTCAGAGGATCTCTTTAAGGATGTGAAGGAATTTTTAAGAGATAAAAGTAGTTATTTGTTCAACAATTCTAGAGGGACCGAGATTTTCCATGACCGAGACCGAATATTGGGGGGGGGGGGGAGTTTTGTTATATTCTTATTTGTTATATTTTGAACTTCAAAAATATAATAGTAACCAATAGAATTGTTCCACCTATATTCTTAATCAAAACTTGACTCCTTTAGTTGGAGATAAAAAATCTAAACTTCCTGAAAACAAGGGATTTAAGTAACTTTTTTGTTAAAGGATGTCTTAAAACTCCTTCCACAAAACTAGCACATCCAATCTCCGTTGTAGATGCTCTAACTGTTGGCCATTTTGCAAAATTTTTGGTCGCACACATACTATAGATCACAATAACAGATCCTAGATCATGATGTAGTTCAAGTCTCCACCCATCGAGTCAGTTACATATTCATCAGGAGACATCACAGGCACAATTTTTTGTCATGCAAATTTTTTTGAGTTACTGTTTATTGTTGCAAGTATCCAACAATATCTATTTTGATGTTAAAAAGAACATAAGACCACTAGTAACATAAGCTTGGTAAAAGAAGAACCGGGCAGCGTTATTACAAACAAAATAAAAGATCAAGTGAAAACATATGATCCAACATCAAACTGATAATTTTTACAAAGATTGAGAAAGTGAGATACATGGATTGGTGCCAGGCCGGCTCTAGCTGATGACAGTAACAGCAAAGTTTCCGGTTTTAATGAGACCTGCAACACTCGCAGTACCGTAAGGTTAGAAAAGTTCCGCATTCAGTGTGACTGACTGCAAAATTGCTTGCGCTTATACAAGCATTATCACAATCTTCACCACAATCATGCCCCCACACAACTCCCCCTGATATACACTCACGTTGTCCACAGACGTATCTGTATGTCATTAGAATCCTCGTATTAGCGTTTGATCAAATCAAATGTCAAACGACAGAAAAAATAAACGCAAGAAAATAAAGAGCAAGATCAATCAAAAAAATGGAGAAAAACAATATGCCAGTAACTTACGCTACATCTGAAACCACCAAAACCAGGAGAAATCCAATGAGAAAAGGAGTCAATAAGCTTAGATGAGCTGCTTTAGCCATGATAATTTCTATTTTGTTGGATTAATAAGTTGATATCTTAGCGTGATAAAACTCTTTCCATTTATAGGCATACCCCGTTCATAGTCAATAATGTGCACTATTATTTGTTTATACAGTTAGCATATATTAGTTGGCCATGACATGAACCTGATTAATGTATAATCACCTTCTTATTGTCCTTACAGATGATTCAAGAGCCAAAACCCACGTCAGTGACGCCATTTTAAAATGTAGCGTTTGCATCAGCCATGAACTCACCACACACGTATGCCGCAGCATCAAACAATGGAACAAGATTATGTCACCATATTGTTTAGACTTTCAAGTTTGACCAAGTACATATTCATTTTGTTTTTTTTTTCTTTTACTCGATCGATAATTTTATTAAAGCAAAAGAGTCACAAAATTGCAACAAATGTTGGAAAATTTGGAGCAAACTAGGGTGAAAAGAATCGTTGTTACCAAAACTTCAAGGCTCTTATGCAGATTCTTTTAGACAATTATTCGACCCTTCCAATTATTTGGCAAGTACAACAGGTCTAGCGAATATTGCCTTCAGGATACTTGAAGCCTCACAACGTGTTGAATTCAAAGTTTGTACAACCTTGATTCAACCAGGAACACACAAGGGAGAAGATAAGAAATTCTGATGATGCTTGTAGAAAGAAAGAAAGTTATGATTGTTCGATGTTTGAAGTGAAACCATGGGAGACAATTTATAGAGGAATTCACATCTGTTCATGAATAGGTACCTTTTCATCAACAGGTATCTCTTTACGAATGGGGGCGTCTTTTCATCAACAGCCGTTAATGGTGTCTGTTGAAAAACGAAGATTCTCGAAAGGTTTTTAACTGTCAAATAAAAAACCTAACTTCAAAATTCTTCCACTAGCATCACATAAGTGTCTGCCTACGTACCCGAGTGGGATCAAGCCAACGTAGTTCACGCTAAGTTGAGACAAAGCATCATCGCTGAAACCAATACATAAGCATAGGTATATTTTGGATTTGAACCTACACTTAGTGCAAGAAATTCAAAGCTTTATCGAGGTCCAATGGTGAATTTAATCTTGAACCAAGTACCCTTGTGACAAAACCGGAATCTCCACACATATTGATTTCTATTATTGTGTGTTCTGTAGCTCGCACATTAATATGGCCCTGTGCTTTTACCTGGATTCATGAGTCTTCTTCTGAGAACGGTCTTATTCTCATAGGAAACAGCCTAATTTCCATACTCATATAGGTAAGTCTCGAAGGTGTTTCTGCGAGACACCTTTTAAAAAGTTAGACTTATTAAGGATTTGCATCCATCCCTAAATCATGCAGAACCTACACCAGAAGGACAATGGAAAATTTTATTTGGTGTACCATAATCACTTCAGTAGATTGTTGGTACCACATTGAACTTAGTTTGTATTAAGCATAACATAATTTGGGTTTCTACTACCGGTGATCATACTTCTTTCACAGACCCGAGTCCCATTTACTTACACTTTATTGAAACCCACTAGTAGAATCTGGCTCTTTTGCCACGCGACATATCTTGTAAAAGGCCACGCTAGCTATAACAGCCACGTGAAAAATTGCCTTTCGCGTGACCGTTCTTAACAAAAAACCACGCTCGCCCTTTTCGCGTGGCAAAGAATGTCACCTTCAAAAAAAAAGACCACGCATTTCTTCTGGTCGTTATTCCTCGTGTCCGTTGCCAAATCAAAGGTCACGAGATCCCATTCTAACGTGTCTGTTTATGAGCTGGTAAACAGCCACGCCAACTTTGTCACGCCATGGAATGGCCACACGAGGTAGATAGGATTTAACGTGGCGTTTGATAGATATAAAACCACGTGAGATATCTTACTTTGGATGCGTGACAAGAATAATGGACTTTTGTGGACCGGGTCAGTTTCCCCAGTCCATAGGCTCTTTTACAAGATAGCCCATGCAACAGGGAGAAGTCCTACACGCGGACTTATGAAGGGCTGAACCAGCCTCAAGCCCATTGTTAGGCCCCCACTCCATAAGCTCGTTTAATCTCACACCTTAAAATGATGGGCTTAAGTTAAGGATACAGCCCATGATAGAATTTTCTCAAGCCTAGTGACTAAATAGCACGTAATGGCGTATTGGTTAATGATGGTTTTTAGTGTATGATTTAAGCCCAGGGTAAGCCTTACTTAGTAATAACATCCCAATGCCTCTGTTCAACCCTAACAGCATGTAACCAAAAAAAAAAAAAACCTAACAACAATGGATAATTTGCACGAAAGCTTAACTACGGAGATTTTAGGCCGTCTTCCTACAACACAGAGTGTTTTTCACAGCAAATGCGTATGCAAAGAATGGAAGACAATCCTTGCAGGGAAAAAAACTGGTCTACTTTTCTCTGTCACGTCACAGTACTATGAGGGAGATAATGATATACAACTCTTTTACAGAGAACGAGTACGAGATGAAGACTACTCCACAATAGCGGTACACGAAAATCACCCGGTTATTGGAACTATGAAATTTACTTTACAACCAATAGTTGGATCCTGCAACGGTCTTGCGTGTTTCTATGTTTTTCACAACTGCATACAAGATCCTATACTACTTATGAATCCAGCAACAGGTGAGTACCTCCTCCTTCCAGAAAGAGAGTCGCGACCACTTATAAGGCCGTTAATTGCTTGCAAAGAGATAATAGGAGGTTTCGGCTATTGTGAACGTACTGGTGATTACAAAGTAATTAGAATTGACAATTTTGAGGGCTCTGTGGAGATATTCACTCTAGGCGACAGTAGGGGATGGAGGCTCATCACAGCAGTTCCGTACAGATTTTGTGAATCTGGATATTATGCAAATGGGTGTATCTTTTGGTTTGATCGTTCTGACCGCACTTATAGAAATAGATTAATATCTTTTGATTTGGATACTGAGAAATTCCAGATACATTCACCACCATATAATCAGGTCCCTGACGGGTTTTATTTGGATGATTACCCTGTTGTTGGGATGATGTTGTTCGGAAGTACTCTCTGCATTTACTGTCAGCATAATGACTTTTCCAACAACATCCTCAGGATTGATTTTTGGATCATTTGCAAGAAGAATAAACATCCTGAGGTCACTTGGGAACGCGAGTTGAGCATTTTCTTGAAAGAGCCAGAAAATACATGGTCGTCATTTAGGCCATTAGCATTTGGAAGTAACAAGAACATCCTAATGTGGAACCGCCGAAATTTATCTTGTTACAATACATTCACTGGAACCTTGAAGGAAATCTGGGGGCCTTGTCCTTCCCAAACATGCATTGGAATTGTCCCTCACATGATGAGCCATGTCTCGTTGAAGGATTTTGGAGGACAATCTGGGGGGCTCAACAATACAAGTTATTTGAAGGGTTAATGCTGCTCATTAGGGAAATTATTCAAAAACAATATCATTTATTTATTTTTTTCCGTCCCTGATGCTATTATTTTCTTTCAGTGTTATACAATGATACTAACAAAGTGATATAATAGCAGGGCTCTAAATATTTTATTGAGTATAGTAGATGGGCCAGTCAGTTCAATTAGTCTGACCCTTCTTTTCATCACTTTATATATAATAATTGAAATCAAATACCGATGGAAACCACACAATAGGGTTGTGGTGAGATTTGAGAGTATTTTTATTGATTTGACCCCATAAAGCACAAAACCTAACATCTAGAAAAAAAATATATTCCTATTTAGAAATACTCTCTCCGTTCCAATTTAGTTGCTATATAGGGTTTTCCACAAATATTAATGAGTGGAGAGAGGTATGTTTTTTTTCCATCCATACCCTTGATAAAAGTCTTCAAACATATCTCTCTCCACTCCTTAATATTTGTGGAAAACCTTATTAAAAGAAAGCTTATATTTCCAAGATAAAATGGAAGGGTGTAGTTGGAAGTTGTGGGAAAAAATATCAATTATGGCAAGTATTTTGGAACATAAAAATAACCCTAATATAGCATGTAAAGTGGAAAGGAGGGAGTATATAGGAAAGTGGGCACTCACATGCATTGGAATTGTCCCTCACATGATGAGCCATGTCTCGTTGAAGGATTTTGGAGGAATCTGGGGGGTTCAACAATACAAGTTATTTGAAGGGTTAATGCTGCTCATTAGGGAAATTATTCAAAAACAATACTATCATTTATTTATTTTTTTCCGTCCCTGATGCTATTATTTTCTTTCAGTGTTATAAAATGATACTAACATAGTGATATAATAGCAGGGCTCTAAATCCTGCTGAAGCTACATATATTAAAGTTCAGAGTTTCTTCTTTACAAAGAAGAGACGAGACTGCATATACAAAAGAACAGACTCAAAACCACAATTAGTTGTCTTGCTTACATAAGTGTTACTAGTTCTCCGCAGAGTATACCCAAAATACCCAAAAAGTTTCCCACATATGATGACAGTGTGTATGCATCCCAGAAAAAAAACCCAAGGGGATATCTATAGATCGGTATCATACTCATCATCGGATGTATAAGGCAATTCCATGCGCCGCCATACTTTATATTCGCCGTCGTAGTTCTTACCCAGGCCGATTGGAGTTAGGTTACTCGGGAAGGCAACTCGACCACCTTTGGCGCTTAGGCCATCTTTAACGCTAATCAGTACTTCCTGCGACAAGCGCAGCAACATTGGCTGTAACCCTCTTTTTGGGGGTCGGGTCTGGAGAAAACCAAACTGTCTTAGGACAAGGGCTGGGACATAGTAAGTTGGTTTCTTGAGAGATGGAAGCACAACATAGGAGTTTTCTTCTTTAGTAGACCAGATCAGGGGATCGAAATTCCAGTGCGGAATTCTCCAAACGATGAGCTTTGCACGAACTGATCCGCTCTTCCAATGCCCAGCATTTATGGCAGCCAGAATGTTTCCAATTGCCCATCTCCTGACGTCTCTGACAGATATAACAGCATCCCCGCCGTAGCTATGCATGTAACGTTCATAAAAATTTGAAAGAGGACCAGGTTGCATGGGCTCGTCGAATTCCAGAAAATTCATGTGCTCCAGTGCCCATACCTGCGATAAATATTTAAATTGTAGCGGAAACAATACGACAACATTTGAGAATCAAAGATGGTAATAAAAAACTAAAACGTACCGCAAATAACGTTGGACAACTGAGATAACCCCTGCTTTGAAATTTATCCAGGGACACAAGCAGTTGTCCTAGAACAAGTGGTACAATGGACAGACCATTGAGAGCTTGAATCAATATGGGCACAACTGCCAATGGACACATTCCACAACCATTGCTGAAGAGGAATTGTCCGGTAAAAGCCAGCACAAAAGCTCTACCCCTAACGATGGGATTAGGGTGATCACGCAAGTCCTCACAAATCCAACGCACATTTAATTCCGAGTCGTTGATCAGATCCATGGCTTCATCTTCAGATATACAGAGGAACTTGGCTAAGTCTCTGGGAACTATAAGGGGTTCAATAGGCGGTAGGACTATTTTATTCTTCAGTTTATGATCAAAGAAGAACAAAAATTCTTCAACGACTGGACAGAAATCACAATCATTGATTCGGAGCACCCGTATTTCTTTCCTCCAGAACCCTGCAAGGTAATTAGGAATAGATTCTGGAATCTCTATTTTGGCCAAATGAACTATCTTCTCAAGACCAAACTCCTTTACAATTTTCCAGTCCGAGAGTGGTAAATGCCATAGCCAGTCACAAACTAGCGTAGCCGCCATTGTGAACTACTGCAGGCAACAAATGCAAGACTATGAGGTTAATTTGCAGAATCCTGTGTAATGTACAGGGGATTTCAAATTTATGTATGTGTCTGAATTAGTGACATGCAACTATGTCTGAATCAGAATTACGGCATGCTGATTAGTCCAAGGCTTTCAAATCTGATTGAATGCGACATGCAACTGATTAATAGGCACAATATCCTTTTCGTATCTGTTACGCCATCCACCGCTATGTGAAAATGTAATCCACAGTTCCCAACTCTCCGTATCTATTATACATAGCAGAGTTTGCAAGATTCAATAGCACCAAAACTGTGTGGTGTTCAGTCAGGAATATTAATTGAAGTTCAAATGTCTCAATTCGAACAATGGATTTCTAAGAACTAACTGTGGGCGTTTCTGACATGCACCAAATTGGTACAATGCTTTCAGCTGCGATAAAAATCGTTTGCCACATGCAGCCAATTAAAAAGAGCAACATAAGATTCTTGCAGCTTCAGACTAGTAAAAAAAAAAATCCATGAAATTGTGATGGTAAATCATGAAACCATTTTTGGAAGCTTCTTAACAAAAGTGAAGTATCAAAAGCATGAAACCAAACAAAAATCGAAAGATATTCCGCCAGTTACCATACCAAGGAAAAAAAAGGCTAATAAAGTAGCAAATCCATACTACCATAACTAATTTAATCGTCAAAAACCTTCAACTGTTTTTGCATTGCATGTATGTCTAATAGCTATTTGTGGCCTTATGAACAAATATGGTGGCATAATATCAGTTAGAGTAGATGGATGAGGCAGTTTTTCTCACCTTGAAACCGAGATTTCTCTTTTAGAAATCACTAAGCGCAAATCCGAAGGACAATTGGCAGGATGATGATATAAATACTGATTCGATTGCCTTCTTTGCGATGATCGTAGCTGCTTTTGGTGAAAGATTCATAGATAGATTTTCAGTTTCAGGGAATACCAAAGGTCTGCGTTTAAAAAATAAAGCTACAAAGATTTGGTTTTAGGGGATAATACCAAAGGTCTGGGCTTTAAAAAATAGTTTCACATTTTTTAAGAAAGTTAATTAGTAGACCGCACCTCAAGTGCATGTAGAGAAAATTGCAGCATGCTAGATTTATGCGTATCTATTCTCCACAAATTGCGTTGACTATGATGGTGCGGTGGTGTTTGACCACTAATTATGGAATGTAAAAGATACACCAGATCAATGAAGTCAAATATGATTCCATTTCAACGGTGATTGTGCGTGTTTCTCATTTTTTTTTCTTCCTTCTTCTAATATCAAAAAGTTTGTTTATTTGGGAAGGGTTATCACATCAAGGGATATCACATCACCCAACCTTTATCATTATTAATCGTTTTTTCATACACTCAATTGTTTTGTAGTCTTATGATGTAACCGCTTCTCCATGCATACACTCAATTGTTTTGTAGTCTTCTCTTGTCTCCTGTCAGATATATAGAGACTTTTCATGTCAAACGATTCATGTCAGATATAATAACTGAACTCCATAACTAACACTAGTATTTAAAGCAACCAGCACCTTCCAGTATTAAAGCAAACACCCATTACAAAACAGTTCCCACCGACGACTTCTTCTTCTTCTCCATTGAGAGCATTTTCAGATATCTAAACTAGAAAAAAGAAATGGCATACTGTCACGAATATGCAACAAAGGAATGGCACGCACGGTTCAGTAGAATGTTAATCGGGAAATTCACCGACGAAGACTTCACCATTTCTCCTGCATTGATGAAACAACACATGTGTCAGACGTACAACTTTGCGGCGGAAAATTTTGAAGTTCGATTTTATCATCCCCCGGGAAGCAGGAAGAATTACTACGTCTTTTATTTCTCAAACCACAATCTATGGTTACAGATGATGCGGCAGCTGCCACGACCCACTCAAATTCAGGAAGAACCTTTCTGGATCAAGGATTTTTGGTGGGGAAGAGATATCTTCGGCATGGATTGGACTACACCACCACAGCACTAAGGATTATTTGATCTAGGTGTTTATTTCATTAACTGGTAGTCTCTTCTTGCTTAGTAAATTTCGACTTTATTCTTGTTTGAGGGCTAGACATGTCCTTTAGAGGCGTTTCCTGCTTTTTCTTTTGTAACCCTCTGGTCAATTATAGTAGAACCAGATTACAACTGTGTTATTACAGCATCCAGTTATTCAAAATTGTATTGAGATCAATGCCCTTGAAAATTTCATTCCCCGCACACCAATTGTGTACCAACATTTTGACACTGATTCTAATTGACTCTACAACTTCCCATGAACCTTAAGGTGTGTACCAAACGTCTGAAAATCTCAAGGAAGGCTGAAATTTGGGATTGAGGCATTTGAGAGACTATTACCATCTCCCACTAACTGGAATTTGCTCACAACTTCAAGTTTCTAATTGATCTTTGCAGTCTGTAAAATTTAGGACCGATTCAAACCACCTATATGTGAGAAGAAAGCGATTCATACAACGAAGCAACGAAATTTCGAACTCCACAATATCAAATAAAGGTCGACAAACATTACAAACATGATCGACAGACATTCATAGAACAGAAGGTGCACAATGATACAGAAGAACATCGAAAACAAAAAAACAGGAAACTAATTTGCCATTAAAGAGCTCAACAAAGTGTGGAATTTGGCGAAGATAGAAGAACGCAACTGTTGGATTTTAGTAGTAGTTGTACCCCCTCGATCCCTCATGATTGTTCCATTTGTTCCCAGAGCTCGAGAATACCCAACTGATGAACTGCAAAGT
>JAJJMA010269274.1:0-10676 GCA_023529015.1 Papaver nudicaule | reverse complement strand
GTGACGGTTGGTGTTAGTTAGGGTTTTGGTTTCAGGGGTCTGAAGAAGAAAGAGTGAAGAAAAATTGTTGAGGAGAAGAATTAGGGCTGAAATGGAGAAGATGAAGTATTTATAGAAGATGGACGACAACCGGTTGGGCAGGTGTCAGGTCAAAAGTGATGTCCTAGATTCCCGGCATGTAACCGTACGTGGAGAGAATTTAGCTAATATAAGGGTGCACTGGCATTTTCAGCGGGAAAAGGAGTTTCATCTTCGGCGACTAAAGTCTTTGAAGATGAAAGAGGCAAAATGTGAGTGTAGAAAATGCCTTAGCCTATTTAGGGTACTCAAGAAGTGATTTTGTATAGAAGGGCTACCATAGAAATGAAGAATGGTGATAGCGGCAACCTTCAACGGTTATCATCCACATGGAGAAGGCGCCGAGTATAGCAAGGGAAGAGCGGCACTTAGCAGAGGAAAGGCAGAGCGGCATAACTCAAGACAACGACAATGGCACGTCACCGACAAAAGCTGCTAAGGTTGGTTGAGCATTTAATGTTGGGCAGAACGGTCGGATTGTCACAGCTGACTTATTGACTCAGTGGAGTTTGAGTCATTGATCTTATCCAATCTAGGGCGAAGGGCGCTGAAGCATTGAGGAAGGGCGCTGAAGTATTGAGGAAGGTTGGCGGTATGGAAGGTTGGCAGAAGTGGACAAATAATGTCAGAGCCATATTGTATGTATTAGCTGTATCCCACCATGTAACTAGCGCCTATAAAAGGCCATGTATCACAACTGAGAGGGGGGTTGAAAAAGTGAACTCTAGGGTTGATCTATTGAGAGACAAAGAACTCTTCTTACTCTCGTTGGCTCAATTTCTAGAGAAGAACTTAATACTTTGTAGAGTGATTATCCTTAGCAAGGTGAGAACTAATGCAAGGATTCAATTAATAATATGTTATGTTTGAGAGTTGTTGCTTATTTATCATCCGTATCATACTTATGGCGTCATTATCTTCTCCTGTCTCTTGCATTTATCTAAGTATGACAATATTTGTAGTCTAACATCAGTTTTACTTAAGTTATACGTATTATAGCATGTTTTAGGTATCTAAGTATGGGTGTATTGGTACAATCTCACCTATGGGGATTTTACCAACTACATACTCTTTGACTGTCTCTTATAGCTACGATTAACAAAGATACGGGTTTTTGAATTCTCAACTTGATTTGTGAGCGCATAAAAAATATCTGATTTATATTCGATAGGGAGGGATAGCTCCCAAAATATCGCTAGGTCTATTTACTCTACCTTTGATAAAAGTAAAGCATCGTGTTATTTTCAATTATGAGGTAAGCATTTAATTAGATAGTCCAGATTTCTCCATTCAAGTAGGTTCGTTTGTTTTGTTTAGCTTGACTTCTTAATTTGATATGTTTCAGGCCCCCAAAACATGGTGAATCATGTAATGACACTACTAACAGTTAAATCTGTTCTGTCTGTTACAGTTACTGTTATTTGTTTACACGTGTCTCTCACAAACTCTCTTTTTTGTTACTGATATCTCTCACGTGTTATTCACACAGCTGTCTACAGGCTGTCATTATCAGTAGTATTATCTCACTATAAGTAGTGTTAATTAGTGATGATTATTGTAATGAGAGTTTATCTTTGTATCTGAGAGTTTTCTTTGTAATGAAAATCATTTTCTGAAAGTCATCATCATGCAGCCAAGACCCAAAACTCAGCGTAAATTTCTCTCATCTATATAATGTTATTATACAGACTGAAATAGCTACGCTAACCTTTGTCTGCGGGGAATAACTGTGTTTAAATTTTGCGACAGGATGCATCTTTGGAACCATCACGAGTATGATATTAATTCTGATTTTCTATTGAAAAATAACATAGAAATATCATAGAACTAGACTCTGATTCTAATTTTTAACAGGCACGCTCACAGGTAAGAAAAAAATATCTTGAAATAGCTAAACAAGAGAAAGCTAAACAAACAAATGACATTCTCATTCAACAAGGCGTCATTTCCACGACTAATCTTAAACCGGATCAGTCATGCCGTATTGATCAGCAAGACGTTGCTCCCACAAATGTTGATATTCTTATTCACCAAGTTGTTGTTCCCAAAACTCTTCATCAACCTAATCAGCCCTGCAGTAATGAGGAGAAAGTATGTATAAAATCCATGGAAGGGGTGTTAACTATTTGCTGTTATATCTTTGACTGATTCATATTTAATTTTTGGTGTGCAGTTTACAGAGGACTTAAGCAATGATTTGGTGCCTAATCAAATTTGTACTTCAAAGAACTAAGGTACCAAGTTCAAAAAATTATCGACACTCATTTATAATGTGTTCCTAATAATAAGATGTTCAAAGTGAAAAATATCTGAGTGGTTGCTTGGAAAGTTACATAATACTGAATACTTCACTACACATGAAACACAACAATTCTTACAACAACAACGTCACAAGATAGAATTAGAACAACCGCCCCAAAAAAAACCATCAAAAGTATAGTATTTGACAACTAATTATTTTTGTAGCAGGTGTTATTTTATGCTAGTGTAATATTCAAAAATACTTTTCTATTCACAGGTAGAAGCACAGAAAGCCCGTCGTCAACAAAAGGAGCAACAAACCAAAAAAAAACATTGAGGGTAAGGATCCAATACATAGCCACAATACCCACAATATTGTTAATTGTTAAGTAACTTTCTCTTTAAAATTTGACAGGCACGGTCCTTGGCAAGAAAAGCTTATCTTCAAAGAAGTAAACTAGAAGTAAAAGATATACATATTCAACCGATAGAAAAAACATTAATAATTCTATTGAGGACAATGTTCAAATGGAATGTGAGAAAGCTCATAAAGAATCACGATCCTTGCAACTAAAGTTACATCGTGGACGAGACAATAACTTAAAACCACCTCAAGAACAGGCAAGTTGAGCATCAAATTGTTACTTATTTAGCAATGATTTTTGTGTTGGTACCATGGATTACACACCTAGGATAATTGCAGAATGCTAGGCGCCAGAAAAAAAAGAAAACTGATGAACCTTCTATTTTAAAGAAAGAGCCAAATATACAGATTCAGAAACCGCATGTGGTAACCAGGTAGATATCTTTAGTAACACTCCTTAATAATTCATCACTACTTAGAAGATGGACCTGCTTATCGGTTATCTTTGATGTATCATTGTTTGCTGATTTAACTTCCGGTGGTTTTTATTGCAGATAAGTTCACCCATAGTGGAGATGATTAGGAGAATGAAATACAGTCCGTGATATATCCGAATATTATGATAATGAAATGTAATATACTTGGATCTGGAAATTATCTCCATTATATTGATTCCGTCAAGTTTAGCTTTTAACGGTTTGTGTTTTATTTGTTTCTAAACATGTCATTTCCACCTGCAGACATATCATCAGATGATTACACTGATTATTATTATTCTTCGGATGAGGATGAGAGTGTTCACAATTAGTTGGAAACTGATTGCGAGGTTGCAAGGAAAGTCGCACTAAACCATCTGGTGTTGATGAAAATGGACGACAATATATCGGTAAAATGGACGTTGAATGCCCATACTGTGGTGCATTACACTGGATTGATGAGAAACATCGAATTCATCTTTTGTACATCCTAAGTTTAGTAAATGCTGCCACAAAGGAAAGGTAAAATTACCAGCACTTCGTGTACCTCCTCAAGCGCTAAAGGACTTATATGAAGGAGACGATGATCATTCAAAATTGTTCAGGAAATATATTAGAAGTTACAATGCTGCTAATGCATTTACAAGCCTGGGATGCAAATACGACACAAGAGCAAAGGGATCGGGACCCCGGTGTTTTGCGATACATGGTGAATTGCGACATTATAATGGCTCTTTGATATCTGCCAAGAAAGATGAAGCAATTTACTCCCAGTTGTACATGTATGACCCAGATTTCGCATTGTCTACGCGTGAGAAAATAAATACACATCTGGAAAGGGTAGTTCTTCAAAAAATTCAAGAGACGTTACTGCAACACAACATATTCTACCCATTGTATCGTCAGGCACGAAATCTTGGAAGCTAAGCAGGCTTCATCTGATGAATCAGTCCAAATGTCACTTCATTTTAATGAGAATTCTGATTAGCGGCGTTACAATCTGCCGACAGTTGAAGAAGTATCTGTCATCATACCTGAAAATCCCAGCGACGTATCATTACTTCGCGATATTATATTGCATCAAAAAGACGGAAACGGGTTCACGAGAATAGATGAATGTCATCCTGCATACCTACCTTTGCATTATGTGTTGTTATTCCCTTACGGTGAGCTTGGGTGGAGCAGCGAACTTGCACAGTGGGATGGAGAAGGTTATACAAATACAAGGATAAGTCATATGCAGTTCTTTAGTTACCACCTTTTCCGGCGCAAATCAGAATATTCGACAATTCTTAGAGGATGCAAACTATTCCAGGAATATTTAGTGGATGGTTGGGCTTCGACGGAACTAAATCGTTTGGATTGGATGAGGTTTAACCAAGGAAAATTGCGTGCAGATGATTATTCTTCCATAATAAAAATGAAAGAAGCTGGAATACTGCCTAATCAAGGAGGCACCCCATGTGTTTTGCCGTCATCACATATTGGAAGTCCAAGACACATGTATGAGATCTACCAAGACTCTATGGCAATTACACGATTTCATTCACATCTGGATCTTTCTCTGACAATGACCGCAAATTCGAAATGGCCGGAAATCAGAAACGAGCTTCTACCACACCAATCTGCATTCGACCGACCAGATTTAGTAGCACGGGTTTTTGAATTAAAAAGGAAGGCATTGATGGATGAGATAATTAAGAAAAAAGTATTTGGTGATGTAGTCGCGGATGTGCACACCATTGAGTTTCAGAAACGTGGACTGCCGCATGTGCACGCACTAATATTCTTAGAGAAATCACAAAAAAAAATATGTACCGTCGAGCAGGTGGATGATTTAATTTCTGCCGAGTTTCGGATGAAGAAAAAGACCCGATTCTGTATGATACGGTAAGGAAGTGTATGGTGCACGGACCATGTGGAGATAAAGATCCAAAGGCTCCTTGCATGAGAAAACGAAAAGTGTACTAAAAATTATCCAAAAAAATACAACGACGTTACATGTTTGGATGGTGGCGGCTATCCAGTCTATCGCCGGAGGGATGATGGAAGAGAAGTCGTCGTCAGAAAAGGACACAAGGCAAACAATACTGATGTTGTACCTTACAATCCGCACTTATCGAAAATGTTCAACTGCCATATATATATATATATATATATAAACGTTGAAGTATGCGCGGGAATAAGAGCAGTCAAATACATAAACAAGTACATATACAAAGGATTCGATAAAGTAACAATTATTCTTGGAGCAAACGATGAGATACAACTGTATATTGACGCAAGATATATTGGACCGCCAGAAGCTGCATGGCGTTTGTACGGTTATTCAATGCATAGGGAACATCCGCACGTCAAAAGATTAGCAATCCACTTGCCTGGGAAGCAAAGAATTATCTACGAATCAGCAGGGACAATAGATGGTGTTGCAGAAAAGGCTGGGATCTACAAGTCAACATTGATGGGTTATTTCGAGTACTACGCTGAGAATCCAACAGCGCCGAAATATACGTACCAAGAGTTTCCACAACACTTCGTCTGGCATAACAAAAAGTGGAAAATCAGACAGCAGGGGTTTGCAATTGCTAGAATGTATTTCGTTTCTGTCAACGCTGGAGAGTTATTCTACCTAAGAATGTTGCTAACCATTGTTGAGGGTGCCAATTCATTTGATCACCTAAAAACAATAAATGGTAAGTTGCTGCCCACATTCAAAAAAGCTTGCATAGAACATGGGTTACTAGAAGATGATGGAGATTGGGTGCATTGTCTTAACGAGGCCGCAGATATGCAGACATGTACTCAGTTAAGGAAAATGTTTAGGATTTTGTTATCTGATTGTAATGTAACTGAACCAGAAATATTGTGGGAAAAGTTTGGCCTGAGAATATGCGACGATCTTGCACATAGATTGACAACAATTTTTGGCATCCAAAATCCAACAGATGAATAAACTTTGGATTATGGTTTGTATTTGTTGGATAAATCACTGCGAGAATCAGGCAAAAAGCTTAAACATATCTGTGCAAAGTTGAAACCGAAAGGAATTGGGGTAACATTGCTGGCAATAGATTAATATGTGAGCATGGTCAACTTAAGCCTGCAATAGACATATCAAAACTTGCAAAAAATATTGCAAGTTTGAATCCAGAACAGTTGTCGGCTTACGAAAGAATAACAAAGTCTGTTGAAAATAGGGACGGTTGTATGTTTTTTCTAAATGGCACCGCAGGAACAGGAAAAACCTTCGTATACAACACAGTAGCTGCAAGTTGTCGTCTTAAGGGAGACATAGTTGTGACCCTGGCATTCTCAGGTACTATTTCATTGTTTTAGACTTTGCAACTTAATTTACTCTCAAATTTTTCACTATCACATTCAACTCAACATAAACCAAAGAACCTATATATATAGTCTGCAATAACGAAACTCCTTTGGTTTAATAGCTTTAGTAAGTGGTAGAGTTCTGATATTTTCAAAATAAAACTTAAGCTTATTAGTTTACTAGGATATGACCCATGCCGTAACGACACGGGTTTTTGTTTGTTGTTGGAATCAGGGATCCTTGTTCCTATTTTCTTCTTATATAAAATTTGTGTATTACACACTATCGATGTTGTTCAATTCTGAATCAAAATTAACTTTCACTATGAACGAAATATTTCTCCAGAGAAGATAAAGACATGTGAATCATGTCGCTTAAGGCTCAAAATCAGTTCAAAATTAAATAAATGGAGCAATTAGGCGCGGGACAAAAAGAAATGGTCCAAAATCAAGACACTACTTGGTACCCTTAATCAACGTAGATTAGCAAGTGTTAGGGCATTGTCCGGTCAAACCCACTAGCGTTGGTATGTAAAGCTAGTTGTCAGTTTTAGGTGTCAAAACTCAATTCTTGATTTAGCCTACTAGAGTTTAGATTTCGGAATTGGGATATAGACAAAGTAGTAGAGACCTTGAAGACGAAGACTGTGAAGACAAATAAGACATCAATTATTCTTCATCGATAAAAGGTTAGTAGGAGTTATGACTTTATGGATATTCTTCTATTTCTACTTTCTCTTTTCTTTCGAAATAGTCGACTACTTTAGTAGTGATAATAGCGATTGAGATCGTATTCTTGTGTAACGTGGCCTTGTGTCATGACCAGTATTTGATCCCACAAATTATTGTGAGTAAAAGTATGTATGAGACAGATTCGGTGCCATGTGTCCATTACAATGGTTTGCTTGCAAACTGTTAGTTGGATATGGATGAATCTAAAGGAGCTCTTGAGCAAAGAGTCCATGGATCACAGCTGAGGACTTTCTCACGTCTAAGTTCTGGCTCAGCCCAGTACTTCCAGCAGAATCCAGATTTGACGAAATCTGACAGGTGGACGGTTCCCAAACCGGTTCGCAAACCTGAAACTCGGAATTCTTCTGAGTTCGAAGTGCTGAACATTTCGCGAACCATTTCGCAAACCGGAATGTCGGTCACTTTGTTGGTTGTCGGATTTAGTGAATATTCTCCTAGAATTTCACTCTGAGTCAAATTCCAAAACTCCTTTATCTCTTAGATGGACTTGGTTATACAGAATATCTTTTGTGTTCTATCTAACGATCCTCAATGAGTCAATAAGATAAGATTATCTCGTATCTGTTGGATTTCTATCTTGAAGTGTTTTTGAGCTAACAAAACACATGGCAGATAACTCTAAAAAGAATTCCAATTGAGATTAATCTCTATTACTTGGTTGCCAAGTTTAGGGTTTCCCTAACTTGTGGGACAAGTAATTGATTGCTTTATTCCAAAGCAACCTATCTTATTGAGTGCTATAAATAGAGGTGTCTACGGACAAATACCGCAAGCATCAAGCATACGTGAAGGTCCTTAAGGAAGGTAGCGTAAACTCTTTTCACTTCGGTGAATGCTTGTTGTGGTATAGTCATCCTCTATAGGTTGCAGCTCCTCTGGGAACTCCCTACGACTATATAGAATTCTCTTGAGAGTTGGGAAGCACAGGTAGGAGATTGAAACCATCTTTGGTTGAAATCGGATTAACCTGTAACCATGGTAACCTGATCACGTTCTTGTCTATTCTAAAGTCCGTCTCTTCTGATATACGGCTATTCAAGAACTGATACGTTACTCAACAAGGTTGGAAAGGTAGCAACGCACGGCTGCACTCGGTGTTGTAAGACCTAGTTGGCTCCAGTTATACAAGTTCCTTAAGTGGTTCTTCGTGTATAACTGAGGTAGATTCGAATTGGGCATTGCTTACTTGGTTTGCGTGTCAGCCCCGGTTCAAGAAGTAGATTTCCGTATGACCTGGATTTAACAATCAGAAGGAAGTCATCTTATGTATGGTAAACTGATAGAGGACAGTTACACCATACGTCAACAGTTTGGTTGAAAAGCCAGTATTGCTAACACAAGCCTTTGACATCGGTCAAAGCAACTCCTAGGCCTGTAAAGGACGTCAGCTGGGGGAATCAAGTGCGTGACGATCTGTGGGGATCTAGAGATGTAAGGAAGGCGACAGTAGCAAATTCGCTTGGAGGGCTTGAGTTGGTCTCTGCTACATCCCAGACCGAAGTCTTGTAGTAGGCTAGTGTTTGTAGTCAGTTTGTACTGGGCGGCGTTCAAACTGGACGAGGCCCCTTTATCTCCCTATTACATATTTAATTAATCCTGGTTTAAATAAAGTACTCCTGGTTTTGTTATATTTATACTATTAATTAATTAGGCTAAACATTGTAAGCATTTCTCTGTTGCCGTATACACATAATAATTCAGATCTCTAATTCGTTAAGATAGTGAACCTAGAATTACCTATTGGTGGTTTGCGGTTCCGACGCTCGTTAAAGAGATAGGCTTTGTCATAGAAAAAATTTCATCTGCTGCGGCGAGAGTGAAGAGATAGGGTTTAAGCAAAAAGGAGAAGGAGAAAGAGATAGATAAAAGAGAGAGCGGTGGATGGTGGTATTTAAGTTAGAAGAATGTTTTTAACCTATTATTCTACTCCTGGTTTTGTTATATTTAATACTATTAATTAATTAATCCTTTTGGTCGATACAATTTTCTATCCTTTTTCAATCTGGTTTTGTTATACTCTTAATTAATTAGGCTAAACATTGTAAGCATTTCTCTGTTGCCGTTTTCCTGTTCATGGAAACAAAAACGGCGAAGGACGATAAGAGACCTAAAATCAAAACAAAAAAAAAAAAAATTCTAGAATCAAATCAAAAGAGGAAAGGCCTAAAATCAAAGCACACAAAATATCTCAAATCAAAACAATAAAAGGAACCCTGAATCGAAATAGGAACACCCTCGAATCAGAAGGACCTAAAACCAAACCAATAACCCTAACTGTATACACATAATAATTCAGATCTCTAACTCGTTAAGATAGAGAACCTAGAATTACCTATTGGTGGTTTGCGGTTCCGACGCTCGTTAAAGAGATAGGCTTTGTCATAGAAAAAATTTCATCTGCTGCGGCGAGAGTGAAGAGATAGGGTTTAAGCAAAAAGGAGAAGGAGAAAGAGATAGATAAAAGAGAGAGCGGTGGATGGTGGTATTTAAGTTAGAAGAATGTTTTTAACCTATTATTCTACTGACTTTGTTAACATAATAAAAACAATTATGCTACTCCGTACATCACAAATGGACCTGTGGCTTCTTGGTCCTGGAATAATTGAATGACCTCTACGTTGAAGGTTCGATACCCATAATTTTTTTTACAAAAGCATATAAGTATTGATGTACTTACTTATTGGGCCGGGTGTGTATGTTGGACTCGTTGGACCGTATGTCGGAGTATCTCAGTATACGAAGACCCATGTGCAGACATGAAAATGGGTGACGTATCCGTATCGGCGCCGTATCTAGTTTGGATATTTGGGGATACTTTGGGATACGTATCGGATACTCCATCTTACGTATCCCTATTTTTTAATTACCAAAAGGGTAGGGGACACTCTGGGAGTACTTCCTATAATTTAAAAAGTTATTTTTCGAATTTCGAAGATCGACAGAAGGTAATTCACGAGTACGCTAGCATTTCCGGAGCTAAAAATCCGTTTAGTACTTTTGATTCTTGCAAGATAGTTTTGGATCTAAAGACTTGGTGGTTATATAATGGTGCTTTAGCTCATGTACTACAAAACTTAGCTTTAAAGCTTCTTGAACAACCATGTGTTTTCGTCCTGTTCATAGAGGAATTGGAGTATCTATTATTTTATCAATGGGCTGAGGAAATATAAGATTGAACCCCAACGTGTTAATGATTTAATGTTTGTTCATATCAATCTTCGTCTTATTTCGCGAAAAATGAAAGTAATACGAAGGAGAAAGTAGAATGGGGGATGTTAGTCGAGATGCATTTGATCCACTTGATGGTGTATGAGAACTCGAAGTTGTTAGACTATCACTTGACAAGCCATAACTAGAAGCGGTTCTTTTTAATGAAAATAATATTGATGATATACTATTTTAAAAAATGTTAGGCTTTTTAGTTTACAACCATTATTTCA
>JAJJMA010269237.1:0-31584 GCA_023529015.1 Papaver nudicaule | reverse complement strand
GGGGGGGCAGTACATATGATATGTACTGGGGGAAAACAAGAAGAAGTAGAAGAATATCCCAAGTGAGATTTCTAACAGTACATATGATATGTACTGAGGGTAAGTAGAAGAATATCCCAAGTCAGATTTCTAACAGTACATATGATATGTACTGGGAGCAGTACATATGATATGTACTGAGTAAGTAGAATAATATTCTAAGTCAGATTTCTAACAGTACATATGATATGTACTGGGGGCAGTACATACGATATGTACTGAGTGAAACAAAAAAAAAATAGAAGAATACCTCAAGTCAGATTTTTCAAATCTCTCAAAATGGAATCTGTTACAAATCGAATAGTACATATGTTATGTACTGGGTGCAGTACATAATGTTATGTACTGAGCTCAGTACATATAATATGTACTGTATCTTCTTCTTCATAAATTTATATCATCGCAAAATTGAAACCAAAAAACTAGATATGAAATTTATTTAAAAATAAAATCCATCTCTTTATATCAGTTTTTGAAATTAATTCTCATACACTTAATCCTGCACTTTATAACAGTTAGCATCTAATTTCCCCCAAATTTACGAACCCTAGGGGTTTCAATTTTATGAACTTTTAACACAATCACAAAAATCAATACTACATGATAACCAGATACAATCGAGTATGTTGTTGGTAGTGGTGTACTGGTGTGATGGTGGAGATGTAGGCAACGTAGGGTGGTGATGTATGAGAAAGTGATGAAGAACAGAAGGAACTGTAGAGGAAGGACTTGAGGAAGGAATTAGTTTTTTTTTCCTTCTTCTTTCGGTATGTTTTACTCTCTTTCTCTCTATCTATCTCTCTGTCGTGAATATGGAGAAGAAGAAGAAGAAGGGGGTATTTCGGTGATTTAGAAAATATTGTTTAAACTTTCCACACATGTGCCACCGGTTTCTTCTTTGGTTTGGACTAAAGACTAAACGGGTTTTTGAATTGGACTAGCGGCTAAACTAGATAGTCACTAGATTCTACGTGGGAAAGAGACATGTCTTTCCTTTCCTTTTTCCATTTATGATAAAGATTATTAATAGCATATATTAATGTAAATATATTCATTTATTATATCCTTTAATATTCATTAGTGGTCCTTTAAAAGAAAACCATATGGACTATGTCGTCATTATGTATGCATTTTTCTCTTCTCCTTCTCCTTTTACTTTTACCAAACAAAATTCTAAACTAGCCGTCACTATCATAATTTTCCTTCTCTAATTCTTTTCCAAAACATAAATAAAATCATTTACAAAAGATTAAGAAAGTCTTATTACTTGATTGGGAACGTGCCGGTTTACATCAAGAGATTTGGATTTACTAAAATGGAATTGAAATTGCTCTTTTGAGGTAGGGGGTTTCTACCTATATACAAAATAAAATCTATTTTAGCATTAATTCTTGTTATTTGATTTCTCTTATGTGTATTAATTGAAATCTTTTCATACGATTAATTTAAGCCCTTTTGTTAAAATATGCATCTATGCATAGGTTTAGAGAGTTTTAAATGCTTTTGGGTTTCTGAAATTTGCATTGAAAGCATAATCTCCTTTAATTATGATAATAATATACCAAAGTTCCAATATTGTCCTTAATTAATTTGACTAATTTAATCAGATGGAATATTGCCTTTAATTAATCTGACTAATTTAATTAGATGGAATATTGCCCAGATGGAAGAACATAATAATTTGACTTATTTGAAACCCCCATGAATCAAGAGACACAACTGTGTTTGTGCATTTTCTTTGCCCGCACTTACAGTCAAAGTTCCCTAAAGAGAAATCTTAAATAATCATGAACCCAATTCAAGATTTTCTCAATTCATAATTTCTGATTGATCAATTTAATGTTTCCACCTGCATCACATCGATTAGAACCTTGAAGAAAAAAACCTGAAATCAATTGGCCACAAATTCAAACTGTCATCTTGCTATTGCCTAGACCATACATCGATTAGAACCAATTGGGAATACAAGCATTTAAATATGCAATTTAAACATAAATCCTTTCAAATTAATAAAAACCGAAAACCAATTTAGTTTAGAACCTAAAGAGCTTAAAGAGATTTGATAGGGATAATTAAAGATTAAAGGAAGAATTAAACGTCAAATATGCACAATCCCATCTCATATACCTTAATAAACCCTGCAGTGCTTTACAATCAAACGGCAACAACCATCCTTCTTCCTTATTTTCTAGCTTAAAGTTCCATTCTCTTCCGTCGACGAATCATTAACCAAAACCGTCAACAACTCGCATTTCATGTCTGTCCATCAGCTTTATGAAAACAACCATGGACCCATAGTTTGTCGGCGTGAACACTGAGCTATGGCTTTGAACTGGGAAGACTGTTAGGTTTTTGTTCTTTCCATTATAACAGTCAGGGATTTAAGCGCTATCCTGATTGCACCGTACAAAATTGCCCTAAAATATAAGGAAATATTTTAATAATGTATTTCGCAAGGGGTAATTATGGAATGATGAAAGTAGTAATTACAATACAACTATTTAATATTAGATTGTGGGTAATCCTAAAAAGTTATCAGTAACCCAAGACAAATTTAAATAATTAATACCCTGTTAACCTATGCATGGGGGCATAGGTTAACAGGACCCTAATTTAAGTTATTAGCATGGTAATCTCTATCTTGAAATTCTGCTCCCTTAAAGTCGCATAACTTCGTTATGATTTTGGTCCATCTGTTTTTCAAAGCTTGTGAAACTTAGTTTATACTCATGATCTGATTTCGCTTGGTCTCCCACTTATCTTGGCTTTTTGTTTTGAAAAACAATGATGTTAAGAAAATAAAAAGACTGTTGGTCTTCTTTTTACAAACCCAAAAGGCACTTCTCTACTGATTTAATTAAATCCCATCAGATCATCTTTATTTGTAAACAAACATTTCGTGGGCAATCATTTTTTTTTTCCTTATTTGCATCTAGTCTCACTCATGTGCCATCCAAATGAGAATCTCCCTCTGTTTAACTAATGGACGCATTTTATTTGTAGCTCAATTGCACTTGATGCGTAGCGTTATCTCATTCCTTCAGTTTCAACACCACTGTCACCATTGGACTAGTCTTACTGTTTTTTTTTTTTTCAAATCAAACGAATTCCATGATTGGTAAATCAATATTTTCAAATTCTGATAAACCTTGATACGCCGAAAACAACCAACTATTTCGTTGACCCTTGCGCACATACACATGTTCTACATTTCCTACATTTTTATTTAACATTTGCCCATTCAACTGGGAGTTTGCGTTAGCTTTGAAATGATCAAAAGATTACTACCTTTTGATATGGTTTTAACAAGAGTTCCTTTTTGGGTGTTTGTTTTCAACCAATTTCGTCCAACAACCATTTGTAAAATTAAGCATTTCGTTCTCTAGCTTTTGGTTTTAAAAAAAAAGTAAACATCACATATGGCCCCTTTATTTCGCATCAACGGTATAGTCTCGATCTCTCAATTTTGGAGTCGCAAAATGATACATTAACTCGTTGAATTCTAGTACTCTATTGCATTTTGTTTTTCTTATACATTTAACCACAAAAGGGTTTTGTTTGACTTCTTTTAAGATTTGCAACTCCGATTAATTTGTCACAAAAACTAAAATGGTCATACCTTCCTATTCCTAATCTCAGTGTATCATGGAGCATTAACCCACAGTTGCTACCTCTTTATTTTACTAACATTTCCACGGTCTTGACGTTGTGCACCCAGCGATACTAGCTTGTCATTTCTCCAATCTAATTTATTGTTTTGATTTAGATTTAAAACAAACTATTCATTTGCCTATTTGTATGATCCAATTATTTGATTTATAAATGAGATCCTAATGGAAAATAAAATGATTTTTATGATATCTAATTTTCAATGAAAAGCATTTCGAAAATGTCCATAGGGTGGTAGCCAAAATGATTTCTTGTTATCTTTCAAACGTAGCCATATTGTTTCGATACGGCCAAGCCAACAAATATTTGACCCTTTGCATATATAACTTACACCACTTCGATTCAAAACACTGTATGCAAAATGATTTCGAAACATCATTGTTTGTGTTTGGATTCATTTTACATATTTTCTCTACTCGGTCATTTTGCTACCTTGTTAGATTTGTTTAGCATTGATTCTCGTTCAACCGTTTAGTTTTTGGTGAAAACTTCTTTTTGCATTTGCAAAATAGTCAAAGAGTCACTTTCTATTAGTTGCAAACAACAGAAGTCTTTCATGTCCTCTAGCTTATTCTATGGCAATTAACTTGACACTTTCTATTGGTTACTAATATGCACATCTTCTTGTCCTTTGTGATGATCTCACTTTCTTGTTACTTAATTTAATCAGTAAACTGGTCATCCTTGTTAGTGGCGTTATCTTACTGATTTTACAAGTCTAACATTTTTTTTAAATGAAATTCCCTTGAGCACCTTAGCTTGTGAGTACCATCACCACTTACATGTCACTACTTGAATCCTACATATATCCTGATAGTCTAATGTCTGTCCAATTTCTTAGACTCCCGTTTTGGCATTTGGGTTACTGTTTTAACGTAATGGATATAATTTGTTAAAACCATTTCAAATGTTTTGATGCATTTTGATAATTTCCGAATTGTCGATCTAGTTATGGCATACGTTTAATATTTCAGTAAAATCATAAATGCATTTTAGTTATTATATAAATACAGTATTATTATTAATGCATTTTTATGAGAGTGATATTAATGCATTATCGCTGAGTATGGGTTTGAAAAAGTGTTTTAAATGCATTGGTGAAACGAAACATATTTTAGTTAAGTAGACTTAGTAGAAAAAGAAAATATGAAATGAAATAGAAAGAAAAGAGAATAAAAGAAAAAGAGAAAAGGAGAAAAAGAAAAGATATTTGTTGTGGTATCGTCGGGCCTTTATGGCATCCCACCAATGGTGGCTACCCTGGGAAGAGTGTTCGAGGAACACTGGTTGGTAACCGGAATAACCCTGACACTAGAATAGGAATCTGAAATTAAAGGTTCGATTATTGGAGGTTGATCTTTGAAGAAAGAATTAAAGATATAGAATTAAAGGTTGACTTGTGTTGATGAAAATGGAGTAAGTGAAAATAAATTGCATGGTTTTGGTATTTTATCTGGTGCATGATTTGTTTTTCATTCACTCTATTATTTTTGAAAATTCCCTGCTGAGCTGTGGTTTGCTCACCCTTTTCTTTCCTCCCTTCCACAGAGTATGAAGCAAGACTAGATGATAAAAGAAATTAATAATTATCACGGGGATACGGGCATCGAGTATTTTTGACTTGCATCGAGGTGTTGGTTTGTTTTTAGTTTTGTATTTCTGATTTTGTAATCCATTTACAGTTTTGTAATTTCAAAGAAATTGTATTTTTCTTTCTAATGAAATTTATTCGAGTTTGATTTCGAAATTTAGTTTCTTAAAAATGTTTTAGAACTTTTATGGACTCAAACGAGTGTCCGTCCGGAGTTTCGGGCTTGCCAGGCGGATCGGATCTGGTCCAAAAGACTGAATCTGGATCCGCTGGAGGCTCTAGAAAATCGGGTTGTTACATTGTAGCAGATGATATCTCTCAATGTCGAAATGAGGTAATTGATTACTCATCAATTCCCTAACAACTGTATATTGATCTCTGATCAATTTCACTAGTTGAAATTGCAAGGTAACCAATACATTTCGGTTCCCAAACAAGTGTATCGATTTCACTTGTTGAAATCCATAGGTAACCAATACATTTCTGTTCCCTAACAAGTGTATCGATTTCTAATCGATTTCACTTGTTAAAATCCATAGGTAACCAATACATTTCGGTTCCCTATAAAGTGTATCGATTTCCAATCGATTTCACTTGTTGAAACTCCAAGGTGACCAATAAATTTCGGTCCCCTAACAAGTTTATTGATTTTTAATCAATTTCAGTTATTGAAATTCACAGGTAATTGATACTCCTCAATTTCCTAACAAGTGTATTGATTTCTAATCAATCTCACTTGTTGAAATTCCAAGGGAATGGATTCTATCGTATCCCTAACAAGTGTATTGATAACTCATCAATTTCACTTGAGGTGATTGAATACTCTTCAATTTCCTGATTTCAATGGACATTGTGTCTATTATTATCAAAATGAGAGGTGAATTGACTCCCAATCAATTCTTCCTAACAAAACCATGTGTTTTTGTTAATATGTATATGTTCTCTTGATGAATACTTCATATTTTACAGGTTGGGTCGAGTAATTTAAAACTCGAATGGCATATCTTCATTCTCATTTCATTGATCCTTTGTCAATTTATGTGACAAAAAGGGAGAGAAATGTTGGTAGCTTGAACTACCATTCTACCATGCTTTTAGTAAGGGGGGGAAGTATTATGACTTCGTCATAAGAAAAATGTCATTATATGATGTAATGATAAACAGAATTGAAGCTCTGATCAAGAGGGAGTAACATACTCAATCAATTAACTCATGGATTGATATCCTAGTTTACATCTAGGGGGAGTAAGTGAGTTATTGATGTTTACCTTCAACAAGGTACTCTATTATGAATTTTATAGGTACAAGTTGAAGATGGATATGTTCAAGCTCTTAAAAGGATTTGAAGACTAGAATTAAGTTCTTAATTTTATGTTTTTTAATGTAAATCCTTTTGTAAAGAGTTTTGTCACTAAATTTGACAAAAGGGGAGATTGTTAGAGCATGCTCGGTCAAACCCACCAGGCGTTGGTATGTCAAGCTTGGTTGTCATAGTTAAGTGTTCAAAACTCGTACACTTGAACATATCTACTAATAGTCAGACTTCACTAGGTTAGACCTTTAGGTAGATGATGGATGGTAAATCTGGAAGACTGATCAAGAACTGAAGACGAATGAAGAACAAATGACAATATCTTCCTTCAACAAAAAGGTTAGTCCTTCTAGACACAATGATTCCAGCGGTCCTCTGCTCTGAGCTGAATGATTACTCTAATCGAAGCTTTTGACTGTTAGTATTCGATAGTGTCTATGAACTCTCTTTTCTTGAGTTTCATGACCAAAGAGCATTTCTATATGGAGTTTTCTTTTTATACTCCATCATTGCTCTCCTCGAACCAATTCAATACAAGCTTTTAGGAGATTTGTATTATGAATAGTAATTCATGGCGAATGGCTTTATGAAGTTTACCTTCATTACCTGAATGCATGCATCAATATTAATAAGAGTTTTCTAACTCGACTATACTATGCATTCAAAGAGTTAGTGATTTTACACTTAGCTACAAATCCAGTTTCTAGTTTTGTATAGACTTGAAATCATCCCCATGCAAAGAAATTGACTACCATTGCTAGGTATCCATTTCCATTGTTTAGATTCGATTCCCTTAATTGGTAATCAATCTACTTACAACTGGATCAATTACCAATGACTAGATATCGATGTCCAGTGTTTAGATTCGATTCCTTTAATTGTTAATCAATCTACTTACATCTGGATCGATTACCATATGGTGGATTTGATCTCCCTTAAGTTAGGAATGGATTTACTCTTTTAAAAATCGATCTCCTAATGGTAGTAGATCGAACACCAAGCCAGAAATCGATTTACAACACATGTGGAATGCATTGCACGAATTCGTAATCAATCCACCCAAGTGTGAATCGATTTCACTAATGTGTAATCAATTCACTTTAAGAAGTGTATCAATTTCCCTAAATTGGATTCAATACACTTAACACAAGGAATCGATCACTCTAAATGAAATCGATCTCCTTGACCACATTTCATTGCTTGTACTTGCAAATGGAATGTGAAAGACTATTCATTAATTAGACTTATGCTTCGAAGAGGTCCAATCCTTCCATCTAGATCATTCCTATTAGAATCTAGATTCAAGTTAACGACAACATTCAAAGCTTATGTTGTCACCGTATTAACTTTGGAAGAAGTACTTTGATACTATGGCAATTTCGGTTTTTTCCCAGAAACCGAGAGCCATGTAGAACCGGTTTCTATGAACGGTTCTTCCTAGAGAATCAAGTAATTCAATGCTGCAATAAATGAAACATTGTTTTCATTTATGTTTTTCAGCATATGAAGTCAAAGGTAATTAACTCCGCATTAAATGCCTTTAATGCAGAATTGAATGCACATTCAATTCTCATTAAGGTTTCGGACTTTGCCTTTGCCAAACAGCGCCTTAGTCGAAACACTATAAAAGGAGATGTACATTCCTTCTTCAATCTTTGTCCTTCTAACATTTCATTTTGTCAGAACACCAACTTAAAGTTCATCGAGATTTATCTCGTTGTTAACAAAGTTGAGATTGGGATCCAATTGGACCAGGGAGCCTAGGACCTATCATACTGATAGAGATCCGACCATCTCCATATCTACATAGATCGCCTTGTTTATTATATGTCAATGCTCTTCTGATATCATTGACACTCAAGGTGTGTTGTAGAGTTTCTGGAGCTAGACTTCTACCAACCAGGGTTTGTAAGCGAAACGCTGTTTTGGTGTGCCAAACAGATAGACTTTAGAAGTGGAATCAAGTTGTTTATTTGGATTTGTTTATCTTGTCTAGTTTCTTGATTTTCATCAAGAACACCTTTGTATCCATCTAAGGACTTGATAGTCTCTGGGACAAGAACAAGTAGTGTATTGATTACACAGGAGAAACTTGTTCAGAATCAAGCAGTTTATTAATATAAACATAATAGGGTTGATTTGGTATCATAGAACCAACACAATTGATTTGTGATAAATTGGGTTGAATGCCATTATTGAATCCACGGCTTTTGTTCCTTACCGTATTGATTCATTGTCTCAGAAGGAAACATAATTGTCCGATTAGAGGTCGGGTGGCGATAGTCTTCACGAAGGACTGCGAAGCAACTCTTGAATTGGAGGATCACTTTTGTGATTGGAGACGCAGGAATAATGAAGGGAAGCATTTGATTGTCGTTAATTGGATCAAGTGTTTTAGCCATCGTGACCGAAGTCTGATAGTAGGTGTGTATGGTGTATTAATTCTTAAGAATATTCATTTTGGTCTGGACGAGGTCCCGGGGTTTTTCTGCTAGATTGTTGTTTCCTTGTTAACAAAATCTTGTGTGTGATTTACATTTGTTTTATATTTGTTTTATCATTTATATTGTAAATCACTATATTTTAACAATACCCCTTTTTAAGTTGTATTGATTCCCGTTTGAGTGAATCAATCAGTACAAAAAGAGGCTTTGGTAATTCAATCTTACTTCCGCTAAGATTGTACAAAGCTATAACTATAGGTTGTTGGGAAAAGGATTTGGTGGTGTACTCGGTACCTCATAGTCCTTCAGTGTTAATGTTGTGGCTAAAGCATTTGTCGTGTCTGTTATAGATCTTGTTGAAGCAATGAAGTTTTCTGATAATGTAACTGTTACTTGGTTTGGAGAAAGTAGGGACGAGTTCAAAAACGATTCAAACAAGAAAACCCCACCCATGTCACTCGTACATACATTTTTCTCAAAATGCGTTACAAATGCAAAATCATTTTCCCACTTATCACATCGTGGGTTACTTCCAGCTATCAAATTTCCCTTTCCGTCGAAGATATTCTTGCAACAAAATTATCCTCAATGCCGGAGAATTTTTCAAAACTCTAAATGACAACCCTAATTTTTGTGTATTTAGCAGTCAATTTTTTCTTTCTTTCAATATAAAATTATCTTCACACTATACAAAAACCCTAGTTGTTACAATCAATGGTAATAAGGAAATTCAGATAAATGATTTAGCTAACCGTTTCAAAAATACGATAATAAAATTGGGTGATACTTCTGAAGTTGTAGTTCACAATATTGAATAAAGTAATGATGAAGAGGATAAATCTTAATGGGAAATTTGTCTAATTGGGATGATAATCGTTGAAGCAAAGATGGGATACAATGCGGTGGAGAAGCATATCAATTTCACCTTTCCATTTATCACGCATGAAATAAACACTAATGTTATGGTTTTCAAGTTCAAAAATTGGGAGACATTCGCAAAGGTGTTTGAGGAAATTCTGTGGGGTATCGATGGAAATCTTTTCATATTGCATGACTATAATCATGTTGCATTGTACAAGGAACTCGACTTGGAAACTCAAAAATTCTGGATTCAACTGAAATCTATATTACCAGATCATATGAATGTTAAAGTGGTCGAAGAGATGATTAAGATTATGTGTTAAATTACTGTTATTCATCTGTCGTATGTTATACCAGTTGGTGGTGATCATATTAAGGTTTGTGTCAAGGTCAACATCAATAACCCGCTAAGAAGACGAGTTATTGCAATCACTCTAGCGGGTTTGACAAGATGGACAAGGTATTATTATGAGAAACAGATTCATAATATATGTCCTAACTGCTACATTATACATCATTGTACACGTGTTTGTAAATCTGATGTTGACTATCTCAAAGTGGCTTGGAAAAGGCCATATAGATTTTGCAAAGTTGGAGTTGTAAAGAAGGTTCAACCAAAATGCATTGCTCTCCTAAAAATAATCCCAGAAAATTTGCAAAAGCAGCACCATTTGTTCCACCTCAAGATGGCCTTTTTGTTTACTTTTGAAAATCATAGCTCTGGTACTGATGAGATGGAATGTAGCAACAATGCAAGGTTAGTAAACACGCAAAGAAACACCACCAATCTCTTAGTCTTTGCTCTTAACCAAAATCTTGGTCTCCAACCAGTGTTTAATATTGACATCCAACCGGAAACTTAAGCAGCACACAAAGCCACAACAAAGAGGGAACATTCTAGTAATACAAATGGGGAGAATAAGGTAAATAATAAAACTTATTTCTTTGTAAATTCTATTGGTGTTACTTATACTCTGAACTTCGGTTTTATTAAGTCTTTTAGATTGATTGTTCTTCTTGCATATAAACTGGAAAAGCGGGGTCACCCAAATACACTACCAACTTTCGTAAACTATATGGAAAAACTTAGACAATCTCAATAATAAAATCCAAGTCTAAACCTGAGTTGGGTCTAATATAGACCTGATATCTATTTTAAGATCTGAATTCCTACAAAGACAAGTCTTTGTAAATCTTTATTCAAGATTTGGTTAACCGAAGGTTCATGATAACGTACACTATTTTCTTTTACTTTAGTTGTAATGGATCATAGAATTATAATTCGTAAAGTAAAGTAAAGTAAAGCAAGACACCTAAAGTTTTGTTAACGAGGAAAATTGCAAAGGCATAAAAAAACCTGGACCTCGTCCAATTTTGAACACCGCATAGTATAAAGCCGCTACAAACACTAGCCTACTATAAAACTTCGGACTGGAATGTAGTTGAGACCGAACCGATCCTCTAAGTGATCCAGTTACTGTCGCACTCCTTACGTCTCTTGGATATCGCAAGATCCTAAGCACTTGATTCCCCTAACTGATGTCCTTTAAAGGACTAACAGATGTTGGAACCTTTGTACTCGTTCTGTCCTCAAATAGAGAATACTTTAAAATGACTTCCTTTAAATATGACCAAGGTAATATAAAAACTTTTTTTTACGAATTAAGGATATCACGTAAACAATATGTAAATGATGCCTCACTCGTCTCTACCTCAAAAGTTAAGAACTAGGTTTAATTCCCATACTAATGGAACTACTGGAAGTTACCATACATACACAGCCTTACGTAGCTTCTATCAATCTTGTAGTTGATTGACTATTCTTGAATGAACTTGTATCAGAAGAGAAGAACCTTAGAATAAACAAGAACCAATACAATCAACCAAGATTACATGACCTAATACCACTTAGAAGATAGTATCTACCTGTGCTTCGAAAACCCTCGAGTGAAGCCTTACAATAGTCGTATGCCAATTTCCAAAGGAAATATGCCTATAATGGAAGACTTCTTAAACAACATGCATATACAACGAAGACTAAATGGTTTTCACAGAATTATCTGGCGTATTCTGGCGACGTTGTTTTCGCTTTAGAATTCCTCTATTTAAAATTTTCAATAAGGCTAGGTTTCTTATAAATAAAGCAACAATTGCTTGAGATGCAAGCAAGTTCATGAATGGTGTATACGGACTCGTTACTTGTTTTGCACTCCAGGTAATCTAGAACTTCTTTCAAACGTGTAAATCAATAAAAGATTAATCACCAAATAATTTGGTAGAGTTTATACTACTTCCAGAGTTTGGTCTCAACCCAAGTTGTGAAAGAATGAAACTCTTCATCACAAGCATTATTCTAAGTTAAAACCCCATGTGCGAAAATTAGCCTTAGGAATCGCTTGAACCATATATATATATATACATTAATGGCCAAGTACACTTATAGGGAAAAAGATATCGTGAACAATTAAAACCGCCACATGATCAACGAACTGAAAACACGAATAGAACTAACTGTACATCTAGAAATTTCAGAATTATCCCTGGTTCGGGAACTGATTGTTCATATGGAAAAGTTAGGGCGTTTTCTAGTTCGCAAACTCAAATTCATGGTTCGCGAACTAAATGTTAGTACAACAAAGCGTGAAGCGTGCACCATTGGGCTAGGCTTGTTATAGAAAACTGACGCATACCCGACAAATAAAACACAGGTGCAACACTTGATTCTGAAATCAAAAGAGAACAAAAAAAAAAAGAAAAATCAAAAGAGAAAAGAGGCGAAACCTAATTCTGAAACCCTGTGGCTATCAAAGAAGAAAAGGAGAAAGAACACAAACTGTTTGTTTGATTCGTTGGCTAAAGCAAAAGAAAGACAGGGTCATATCTTGTCAAAAGGTGTAAGAAAAGCAACAGAAACAAACAAACAAAGAATATGTGTTCGTGTGTGACAACAACGTAGGGCGTGATGACAGACACTCATGTAAATATATGACCTGGCCCACTTTACACACTGGCCCACGTTAGATTACAAACTAGAAAGCATCACAGGCCCATACAAAAAGAAGAGGAGTTTGTTTTCATGAAGAAGCGTGAAATACTTCCTCATAACTTTGACAAAAAGAAATGAGTGGGGGGACCTCATGTCATTATAACATGTAGCACATGATGAACATCATCAGCTCAGCTCAATGGCTTGCATTTTCTCGCAAGTTTTTGGATACTTAGAGATCTAGAGAGGATCTTGTTGGCCAGTGGTATTTTCCAATAAACCTTGATTCATCTAGCAAAGCATAAAGACGCTCACAATTGGTGATGTTTTGTGCATTCTAACCATGACTGTTAATTATTTTTTTATTTTTTTTAATTTGTTTGTTTTGCATCAATCTTTACTTAAATGAAATCAAAGCAATAATCGTGTATCAACATTATATATACTTGTAATGCAAGGTAAGGCTCTTTTGGAGGTGGTCACACTCACACTTGTATGGATGCAAACACTAAAAGGAAGAAAGACATGCACAACCAACAAAGACACATGGGAAAAGTTAAACAACTCCCACTAAGTTGAGGAAACCCCATAATCATCATTAACACATTTTAGCTAACTTTTTGTTAAGACAAAACTAACTCGGTCAACTAAACTTCATTGCATTTCCACGCCGTAGCTTATGCCTCGCAGGCATAGCTGCATAGCTACCCTCTCCTTAATTCCTTCACTTAGGGGCTCAATCAAAACCCCTAATAATAATTACACAAGCACTAGTGGAGCTGATTATTTGCCCCTACAAATTCAGGTCGTTCTCATCGTTTCGACTTTCAATCTTTGAGAAATGAACCTAGCTATCTGGATATTTACAAAAATAAGATTCTAGAACCCTAATAAAGGTACGTCTGAATAAAAGGAAAAGAAATACTAACTTAATGAATAGCTATTTTGATTAAATAGCTACTTAACTATTTAAGCTTGTACCTACTAGCTTTAGGGATGCTTCAAAACATGTGATACGCACAATGAATGGGTTAATATTGTAAAGTTTTTCTAACATGAAGAACAAGCAATTAATAGTGGAAACCACTGAGAATAATCTTAACCGGTGATTATTAAATTAAGTTCAAAATAAAAGAGGTGTTTTTCATTTTTTAGCTGAAGGTTTAGATAGGTTAATCTTATCCTTTAGAAGCAGCCCCAGGTGTAGCTAGAATTTATAGGCTTGTTACCATTAAGGATACCAAAAGCAACATCTTTTTTTTCTTAGTAATACGATCCAATTGGAAGGATTCTCCATTAGCATTATAGTATCTGATCTAAGTATCTAACCAACCAATTGAATTGGTAATAATTTTGTGAAGTTGGATTACATGTGGCTCTCTACCACTGGATACATCTAGATGGATGATTTGACAGATTTGTAGTCATGAAAATGATCAATCTACCGCGAATGTATCCTGCGGTCCATCCCCTTAGGAGGTCGTGGTTAACCCCCTTGAGAGCATCTTCAACAGTGGGTGGAAAAATTCTTATGTGGAGGTCTTATTAAGACCTTATTTTGAAGGATTTATGTAAATTAACCTTAAACCTAATAAACTATCTCCAACAGTGGATGTTATAACCTTTAAGATATCTTATGTGGACAAGATCTTAACCATTTAATTTTATTTAAAATAATTATTAAAGGAAATAAAATAAAATTGAGGGTCTTCCCGAAAGTCTAGTTAAGACTTTCTCTAACACCTTTTGTAGGTCATGTCATCACCCTTAAACTAAAAAACCCCACTATTGGAGATTCATTTTTAAGAATATTGGGTCTTAGATCTTAGGTGGCAATAAAAATTAAGACCTCGACCCAGTGTTGGAGATGCTCTGAGGAGGTAGTGGTATCCACTTTTTACTGGTCCATTCTTAATCCTTTTTTTAATAAGAAAACAAGGCCTATAACACCCCGAAGTTACACGAGAACAGTAAAAATATAACAAACAAAACATGGCTCTAAGCGTTTTCCAAACAGAACCTGAATCTTGTAGCCAGAAACTCGTAATAAGAATCCAGTGTTGGTGATCATGCCAACGAACAGTAACAGTAACGCCCTTCGAAACCAAGGGTGAGTTTGAATCGATGAAACTATATATCCACAACTCGGGGTGAAATTTTAGTTATCTAACTGATAAAACTCTCCTCAAAAGAAAGAGATGGAACAAAACCAAAGCTGACCAAATTCCACGGCGTGTGTACAATAAGCTCTTCAGAAAACTCATCAGAACTCTTCCACCGGCCGAAAAAATAACAATCAAATCTGGGGTAAAATAATCTCATGATCACCAACCAACAAAGCACCGCCCTAGCAGATACATCCAAGTCTTGAGTTGAGTCTTCAAAACATTTATCATGTCGCCTGCCGAGAAAATAAAAGACACTTCGAAACGCTATTGAAACCCTAATACTAACACCACAAACAACCATATATGAAATAGATAAAACCCTAACCAAATAGCCGGACAAGCCCAAGTTAGCATCTAGATAAAGACTCAACATAAGATAACAAGAAAATAACAATGGAAAAAGAAAGCTAAAACAAACAGGAATGAAAATCCGACCACCACCATGGATAAAAATAGGTGGTGGAGAAGCCGACGCCGAAGCCGGAGGCAGGTCAAATTTACTATATCTCCAGAGGATATAACAAAGTATATTGCTCCCACTTTGATCATCTTCAAAGAAACCAAAGGCAAACCAGTCGTTCTTCCGTCTCACAGTAGAATAAGAGATGAAAAGAAAGAAATCTCTTTTAAGTTGACGACCTAAGAACATAACCTTAGCAGAGTAACCCTGAAACAAAAAATGGGCTTGGAGACTACACCAAGGCAGACCCGAAGCCTTTGCCAAAAGAAAGAATCTCAACCCATGAAGCCCATGACTCTTAGCCCTAGTATGAAAGATCTCCCCATGAAGCCCAAGCTGTTAGAGCATTGCTCGGTTGAACCCATTGATGTTGTTATCTCAAGTCATTTGTCAAGTTTATGAGACAAAAACACAATCCTTGATAAGTTTACTCTACAACCTCGGACTAGGATAGTTTTAGGTAATCGAGACGAAGACTGATGAAGACGAAGACCGAAGCTTACTACTTGATAAATCATAACGTCCTCGCTAAAGGCTAGAAAGGTTTTTCCTTTCCGTATCGTATTTACCATTTCAATCATACCAATAGTCTATGATGTTGTTTATATGATCCGAAGGTATTCTAGGATTTTCGCCTTTGCATTTGTCACACTTGTGATAATATGTATCGGTAGAGTATGTTGTGTTGTCTCTTGAAATGACCCCAACGGTGAACGCGTTCATGAACGCGTACATGTGTTGCTTTTGGCATTTCAGAGAACGAGCTAAGTTTGGCAATTGATGATGTTGTCGCTCGCAAGAGGGACAAATATTTAGAGAAATGTACTGCGCAGGGACTTGGATTTGGTGTGCTTGCTTTGACCACCTTAGGGGAGTTGGGCAATGACACGGTTGAGTTTCTGAAGAGATTGCGCAACTATATGGCCAGCCATGATGCTAATGTCATAGTGGGGGATTTTCTTTTTCACATGGTTGGAGTTGTACTTCAAAAAGGGATTGGAGCCCAGCTTGTTGCCAGGCTTCCATCTAAATCTTGTAATAATGTTGATTCTAATTCTGATTCTGATTCAGATTAATAATATATGAAATTTTCATTTAAAAAAAAAATTACGTGAGCATGCATGGCGCCACACATGTGGCGCCACCAATCTAACCTTGGCCAAAAGGCCAAGGCCGTAGTTACCAAACTCGTAGCGCCACACCTTGTGGTGCCACTAACCTACCTTGCCCCGTCCAATATATATACGGCCGTACAAAAAAAAAAAAAAAAAAAAAAAAAAAAAAAAAAAAAACCTTGGTTACCTTGTTATTCCGTGTTGTTGCTCCACTTGATGACATGATGGACAAGATTAGCAAACATAGCTAAAGAGAGTAAATCAAGAAGAAAGAAAAGAAATACTGCTCTGGATAACCCTTTCCTCTTTTCTCTTCTTTGTTAAAAATTTAACCTAGACACGTATATATATACACATAATTATGAGAGTCCTAGTCCCAGTAAAACTCTTAAAAAAGGGGACAAGAGGCCCAAGGCCTCTCTTGAATCTCGCCAACCCTAGAGATGGCATAAAAAAAAAAATAATAATAATAAGGAAAGCGCTAGTCTTCACGAAGGGAAGTGGAACAAATCCTAGGCCTGTAAAGGACGTTAGCTAGGAGAATCAAGTACGTAGGCTACTGCGGGAGCCAAGAGACGTAGGAGCACATTGGTAGCTGAATTGCTTGTAGGGTGAATTCAATATCGATACAGTCTAGTCCTAAGTCTGAGAGTAGGCTAGCGTCTGTATACCGTTCATACTAAGGGTGTTCACATCTGGACGAGGTCCCGGGGTTTTTCTGCTAGGTTTGCAGTTTCCTCGTTAACAAAATTCATGTGTCTTGCATTAGTTTTCCCTTCCGTATTATATTGTCTCTGATCTATATGATAGAAGTGTAGATGGTGAGAAATGGGAGAGGGACAAAATTGTAAAACTACTCCCTAACTATGCCTTATCTAAAGACAATCGCCTACTCAGGCACCTCTCTATAGCTCAGGATGCAACCCATTCTACGAGCTGAATGTACTCTCTATGAGTTATCTCTTATAACTCCCGGTGGAGAGGATGATATCATGGTGCAGTACCAATAACCTCACTAGCACATAAACCCATTAATCTGCTTCATGTCGACATCACCTCGAATTCGTCGATATCAGAACTAGATTGCTCAATGGTACATGGTGAAGAGTTAACAGAGACGCATCCTCACGGGTTTCCTCTTAAAATACGACTCGACACCCGAGTCTCAATGAAAACCTCAGAAGTACCACAACTCTAGGCTTGTCCAGAGCTCTCTGAGAAGTATGCAACAGCCTAAACAAGCTTGAGCAGACCACACTCTAAACACATAATGGTCTAACATATCATGGATAAGCACGCCATGACTTGAAACACACTGCATCCCAAGCGCATGCATAAGCCATAGCGCAAGTGCATGCGCACGCCGTAGCACAGGCGCGCGCATACGCCATAGACAAGCACACAAACATAGCCAAAGTGGCATTGCTTGAACACGAGAGGACTAGCCCTGGCCAAACTCAGAGGAACTAGCCATTAGGCGTGGCGCCATGAATCATGACGCCACAACAAGAGTCGCCTTGGCCACAGGCCAAGGCTTGATTTCAAAAAAACCGTGGCGTCATAGATCATGGCGCCATAAGCTATGGCGCCACAACTGGCCCTTGGCCAAAAACAGGCAAACTAATATCGTGGCTCCATGATGCATGGCGCCACAAGAACCCGACCTTAGCCCAAGGCCAAGGTCTTTAATCACCACACCATATCGCCATAACTTCCTTGCCCTGGCCAATTGACAAGGCCTCCGACACACACCCACTACGCGTGTCTCAAAAGCGTCACACCCACACTGGTCACGGCATCATAGTCACACTCAAACTCAACTACGCAACATCTGCACATCACTCGAGATATCAAAACATCACACGAGGGGATAACTTTAGGGGTATTGGTCTGGCGGTCTACGCAGTTGAAAGAAACTGATAGAGATGATGGACAATTACGAGAAAGTGGTTGTACGAGTTGAAAATCTGCATAGGTACTCAAGGAGCCATATCCATCAGATCTACTCATACATACAGTAGTTTTATTTGAGTTTCTATGGTGCGAAGGCCACCAAGAACAATACCGAAGGTAATCCAAACAGTAATTAAAGACTGAAAACATATAAAATATCTAGCAAAGACTAAAGTATGAAGATTTGTATATATTACGATGCTGAGATTACATGAATATAACCCTAAGGAACCAGAGGAGATACAGACCTAATCTCTCTCTTGCTGCTTAGGCTCAACCCAAAAAGAATCCAACCCCTACAACGTTTTCCAAGCTCGCCTTATATAGGCCGAGCTTGGGTGGTTTACAGCTAATAAAGACAAAAGACTCAATCGTGGTGGTGTCAGTCCCTGTCGAGTAAGGCGGTTTATTCGTTGTCGTTCCGAGGTTGACTCCTGGGCATCGGTCCTTCGACCTGGTCCGAATCCTTTCTCTCCGAGTCTCCACTTCGCTCGTTAGGTGACCTTCTCCTTCTTTAGGCTGGTCCGAGATCTCGTTGCCGGTCCTCTCGGTGTGGTTTGGCTTCCTGGATGCGAGACACGTGTTCCGAGGGGTTTTACCCCCTACAGTGGTGCTGAGTGGACATGATCTACACGATCCTAGCAGTTACCGAGAACAACTCATGTCCTCCACTCCTCCACTCTTCCACGACTTTCACCTTCTCTGTCGAGAGATCAGGGTGAGTTCAACACTATAAATAGAGGCTTCCTCTATCTTCCAAGGCAGAACAACTAGAATACGGAAAAACACCTGAACCTCAGAGCAAACAGACCTGAGTATCCCACGCATTTCTAGCCTTGGAGATTTCCAGTCACCCTCACGACGGAGATCTTGAACTCTTACACCCAAAACACATTCTCAACCTGATCTCAAGTTTCTTCGTTGTTTCCCTCCCTAGATCAACCTCTATCCTCTCTGTGACCGAAGCAAGACGTGAACGTCCATTGACTTGGTTTAGGCTCGTCTTGTTCGACTTTGATCTCGAGCACTACGAAAGTACCCAGAGACGGTGCATTGTTTTTCCAGGTAAAAACAAGAAGTAATTGCAAGTTTGTTGATGCATAACCTTTGAGTGAATCCATCTCTATTGAGATCTACGAGAACTACGTTCTTTTTAGGGTTCGGTTCTCTGAACTATACTCAGGTTGTTGTTTGAATATTGATTTGTGAGATCGTTCAAACAACCATAATCAACTAGGTTCACAAAAACTAAAAGTTGGTGGTATATCTCAGTATCCCCGCTTTTTCACAAGCCCAACAGAAAGACTCCAGCTGTTGTTTAGGACATTTAGGTTACATAAATCATCGTGCTCCACCGGACATTTAGTTCATTCTTAATCCAAACGTTAGAATTGCTACTCTAACAACTCTAGAATTTCTTCCAAGAATTTTGGCGGGTGATATGTGCATCATCTATTTCCAATGTCGATTTCGTATGTTTATTCGCAAGTCTTTTTGTAAAGTATTTTATACTATTTTTATTTTTATCCTATGATGGTAAATTAGAAGAAGTGATAAATTAACTAGCCAAATATCACTTAATTCTGATGTAAAACGGAAAATTTATGAACAAAATAATGTTTCGGGAAAGCGTGGGTAAAAGATGGCTCAAAAACCTAAAGTCCATAGGTTCCGGAACCGTGGAAAATAGGCTACATAAGAATCAGTCTTAGGATGACTTCAAAACCTCAACTTTGGTCGTTTGGTTTCGGAACCAAAAAAAAACAATAATAATAATAAATAAATAAATAAATGGAGCTCAAAAAAAAAAAAAAAAAAAATCGATTGTAAACTTCTCTCCCTTAGGTTTTAGAACCTAAAACTATAGGTTTTTATACCGATATATCATGTTTTAAGAGTTAATTGGTTTTAACTCTTTCTTTTTCGTTAGGGATGTAATCTGATATCTTAAGCATGTGAAAATTCATGATCTCTTTCTATCGTTTATGTTTGATTGTGTATGACAAGTTTGTTATGGTGTTCATGTAGTATGATTGGTTGATTGGTATGTTCACAATCGTGAATTTGTGAACTAGTCGGCCTCATGCCCCAATAATAGTCGGCCCTATGGTTGTGAACTAGTTGACCTCATGGCCAAAAACTACTCGGGCTTACAGTCAAGTATTGATCGATCTTGATAAAATGACTAGCCATGATGGCCCCACTTATTCATCCCCTCAAGGCATAACGTTGAATGAGCCACTTGAGAGAAAGGTGTTGAATGAGACACTTGAATTAAATCTTCACATGGCAAGTTATTGAACGAAACACTTAAACAACATCATTTATCTGGTTGGCATAGTAAGTTACTTATTGTCGGGGTTTGTTAATGGCATTGATCTGCCACTAATTATATGCTCCGATAGTGCTCCCATGATCGGGTCAGCTGCATATGTGCACTTTATATTCACATGTTAGCTACATGTAATATCCTGAGGGAATGGCGTTGAATTTGAATAAGCCATCTGTGGTTATATCCTCTCAGGGATGGGCGTTGAATGATCCACTTGAGGTTAAATACTGTCAGGGCAGGGCGTTGAATGAGCCACCTGAGGATAAAATCTTCCCAAGGCAGGGCGTTAAATGAGCCACCAGAGGTTAAATCTTCTCAGGGCAAGACGTCTAACGAGCCACCGGAACCCAATTTACTCAAGTTTGGTGTACTCAGTTACTATAGTTGCATGGTTTGCAGACACGCTAGCTACAAACAGATATACTACTACTACTACACGGGTATACATTAATTAGATTTAATCAATCTCAACTCAATCAAATCAATCCGACGGCTAACAATTTTAGGCCTCTTTTTGGCCCACAACTGATTTCCTTCTATCTACTCACCTAAAATCTGTCGTTCCACTTTCGTATCTCCGACTTACCATTAATAGTTGCATATTGATATTCAATTAAATTATTGTAGTTTGGTGCATCGTATAGTGACATTTTCGGATTATGCTGTCCTTACATCTAACTATTCATTTTTCAAAGAATAGTTACCGATCCAAAAAGAAGAGGAAAAGTTGCAACGAATAGTTAGACAAAACAGAAAACGTTGTTGTGAAAAGTGCAAGACATGAAGAATGAGTGGAATGTTAGAACCTGCCATAGTGTACATATAAATGCGACTTAAGAGCCAACTCACTCGAAAAAAATCAATGAAATTGATCCAATTCTGGAACACCAATATGAATAAGTGCAATAACATCGTGTAGGAGGAAATGACCTGGCTATAGGTTCAACAAATGGAGTTCACATCAATGCTCAAAGGCGGAACTTAAAAAGAACGGCATAAATTGCACATGGTTGTAGCCTTGTAGGGAGTTCCAAAGGTGGTGTTTTTCTTTTGTAAGTGTGATACAAAAAAAATAAAAATGATAGAATTATGGAGGATCAATTATTTGGTGTTAAATTACTGAGAAAGGAAAGAATATCTACTATGTGTATTTTGAAAGTACACATGTAGCCACTTCCGGTGACCCGGTAATGTTTGTGCATATAGTACGTATGTCTCTCCAAGGTATCACGACTAACATGGTTCTATACTTTTGGGTTCAATTTACAATTATAATGTGCTTCTCCTTGCAACCAAATTTGGATTTTTTCTGTATTTTTATTGTTGTGCTTTTTTGTGCTGGGAGTATGGGGACTTCGTGTACAAGATAGGTTCATTAAATTTACAATATTAGGTGCTTAACTAGCAAAAAAAATCCATTTCCCAAGTCTCTGTTAAATGTAAAACCAAAATCTTTGCTATTTGAAATACAAACTTGATTTCTTTAATGGGCATCTGCACATGTAATTTTTTTAACCCCCATAAGATTTGGTCATTGGTTTTTATTTATTCACAAGTTTTTAACCTTTTGTAACAGGTCCCTTTAAAGAACTCACAAAAGATAACTATGATCTTACCTAGGCACGCCTGACCAAAAAAATGACGAGAGGTTGAGCGCCGGCCGTAGGCCGGCGTGATACCTAGTTATCTCTAAATATAGTCGTGCGCTCACTATAAGGGCCGCTAGTTGACTCATTCATCTCCAGGGCTCAATGACTTCTTCTTTAGGGTTTGATTTAATGTCCCAAGTTGAAGTAACACCAACATTCCATATTCTTACGCGGAGCCCCTAGGTGTAGAGCTGAGAGAATTAGAGATTTTGTAGAGCGTGACGTGGCACCACCACCACCCTCAGATCTATAGGGGGGGCTCCCAACACCGTCGGATCTCTCTCTCTCTCTCTCCACCCCCTCGATTTCTCTCTCTCTCACTCGATTTCTCTCTCTCTCTCTCGATTTCTCTCTATGTCTCTCACATCTCTACATTATCTCTACTTTCTCTCAGCTCTACACTAAGAGTTTTCGATTCTTACGTTAGTCTCAGATGTCTAACTAACCACTAAGTCTTCTTTAATATTCATTCTCCCACGGTTATTCGTAAGATTTGTTGGTCAAACTTATCTTATCTCTCATTGAGATCCACAAAATATAGTTTAGACTTAGTGGACTAACTAGTCTTGTGCGTGACTCAATGGTCACATCCACACTATGAACCCCATAATCTCCGCAATACTATATCTATAGCCTCACTCAGGTTAGCAGTATTATCTCTCTAGCCTTACTCAGGTTAATAGTAACTTGACCTCATCATGTTCACAAATATACTCATAAGGCAATATTTAATATCTTCTGACATACATATTTAATAATTTTGTATAATTAATACTTGATCAAATTAGGAATAGTCAAATCACACACATTCTAAGTCAACTTGATTATAATCAAACATTGATACAAGACACATGTCACATACACGAAAGACAATTAAGTCACACGGGGATACAAATTAGGGTTTTGTTTGGCAGTCCATGGCAAGTTAAAGAATAATTAATATTGAAAAATATGGTTATTATCAAGGAAAGTTGGCATGAATTCATGGTCATCATCTCTTCAAGGAAACCATATCCCCACGTACACCACTCTGCCCAACTCATTCTGTTAATTACGAGATCGGTGTAACTTCATCCTCTATAAATACTCTCTTTAATTCACATCAAGGAGCTGGACACAACTTTGTGAATCAAAAATTTCTCAAAGCTTTCTCAGAAAATCGACCAAGTGAATAACAGAGACTATATATAGCCTAATAACCAGACACGCACACACACACAAAGCCATAATTTTTCTTTATGAATTACACTTGATCTCCTCCTTCTCCTTATTTCCCTCCCAACCAACCTTGCTCTTTTCACTGCGATTGAAGCACTGCTTGAACGGTCAGTGTGCTTGTTTTTGAATTTGATCTTTCGATCTCACCTTTACACCACAAATCTACTTTATTGTTTTTACCTAAAACACTAATATCCCGTCATATATCTCTACAACATAAGACAAACCTAACGAAGTTGAGTTTAGCATGCAATTAGAGCTGATAGTTTGGTACTTAAATTATAATTCGAGACTTGATATGAAACACATGTAGATTCAACCGAACGGTGTTCTAATATAAATTGTTGTACCTTTAAAACTTTTGTTTGTATTGAACCACTAGGGAAAAAGTTCACCCTCCATTGAGGGTATTCATCAGAATCTGCAATCATCTTTGACGATATTGTGACTACTAGACTTATGCCCATGTTACACAACAAGCATAATTACCTATATATTATACATACCATTTAGGATGTTTAAGTTAATAATCAAATTATAATTAGCATATAAAATTATAACACTAAAAATGTTTAATGGACAGATTAAATAACAATGTACACATGTTAAAGAAATGGTACCCGCGACATAAGATTTCCTCCTCAGTATTTTGTGTGCAAAATTGTCATCTCCTTTATTAAAAAAAGTTGTGTTTTAGTGGTACAATGGCTTCTTTATAAACAGTTGTGTTGGCGATTATTCTTATAAAGCTTTCACTTTCGTACCTGTAGGTCATGGTTTTTCTAGTTAGTTGAGCACATTTACTAGTTCGCAAGATCTGTGATAAAATATACAGCCTTGAGAATGTCAGGCAAAGATATGCAACTAGGATCAAAGATATTTTTAGTAACAAATTGACGATGGAATATGACATTTACCCGTACAGTTATACACTCCAACCAGGCTCTTCTAATTTCATTATAAAAAATTCCACAATTTTTTCTCAAGCTTCCATTCTGTGTCTTTTAGTATCACCACAATATGAAGCTAACTTTGATGTACGTAGTTTGTCGGCAAAAAGATAGAATCAGTATCCCGGCAGAGATTATTTCAAGATTAATCTCAGCACGTGCGATAAGCCTCTTAAAAAGCTCCATGTTGGATTTTTACAAAAGAAAAACCCACAAAAGTTAATCTAAAGAGAGACTAAAATAACAAATCATGGTTATCACTATTTTCAATATTGTAACACGAGTTTAATTGATTACTTATATAAATCATCATCATCCAATAATTATCATTATGGTGCAACTGTCTTTCAATTGATTTGGCAACTCATTTTTTACCTTCCGAAATCACAAAACTAGAAAATGCAAGTTTACTAACCTAACTGACTTTTGTATCACAACTAATTGGATCCTTCACTATAACACAACTACGATGAAGGTGTATTGAAAAGATTCAAGATAATTGGATAACTAATATGTTCTATGATGTATGATAGGATGACTTTACTTAAATTAGACAAAATTCATCTTAGCTAAACTCCTACTACATGTAATGTTAGTGTAACAAAAAATAATATGTTATTAAGATGACTATTATTCCGGGCTAATGGCCTCCAATCCGCTGCTTCATACGCGTTGCATCTTCAGGTACCCAACTATATGCACTATAACACAATTGTTGTATATAGATCACAACTATGGCTTACCTGAAAGAAGAGGACAAACAGAATAAGCATGACAATTCATGCACACTTTCCAGAATGTAGCCTACAACAAAAGCAATATAATAGTTAGATCAAACAACCAAATTAATTAAAATAGTTTGAATTAAAACCTTAACTCGGTGTAGATTAAAATCCTACAACAAAAACAAAGTTGATTAGGGCTAAGCTAAATTCTAATTTTATGAGCGCGAAGAAGAAAAACCCCAATAAAGCAATAACACAGCAACACCGACAACTTTAGTTATCAGATTATGTCAAGGTTAAAAGAGGATTAGATTTAATTAGGGTTTAATCCTGGCATTTAGATGGTAACACTTAGTTGGGCTAAACAATCCCCTATCGGGCAAAACAATGTCACTGTATTAAGTATTGAGGGTGTTAGTTGAATTTAAAAAACCGGTTTGCATTGGAAAAACTTTTTTTAGTCTTTCATTTTTCTATAATTGGAATTGGTTTAAATTATTTTTCTTATGTTATAGTCTTAGGAAAGAGATCCAATGGTTAGTATTGGGTTGATTATTTGAAATATATTTAGGTGAAATTACCACCGTGAGTGACTTTTTGAAAGAGTGTAAACAGAGTATTTGTTTAAAAAAAATTCAGACCAATCAACATGTGCCAAGTATTGCTCCAATAATAACCGATGCCTAAATACTCTTTCGACCAACAGGAAGCGAGGATTTCATCACCGTTAAACTTAAGAGCTTCTATGACTTGGGCTTTTAAGTTAAGTAGATAGTTCATAGCACCCAACTTAGTTGCTAACAAGAAATTGATTGTAACATACTAATTATAGCCATTCAAGATTAAACACCAAAAAGGAGCCCCGAGAATTATGAGGCTTAAGGAATCACGCAACAAAATACAAAATTGTGTAGTTTTTTTTCCTTTGAAATTTGATAGGTTATATCAAAGGTTGGACTGAAGCTCACTACCTATAATTCCAGATAGCTAGGTAAAGAGATAAAGAAAAAAAAAGTCTCATTCCGATACAGACGAGTTTCGAACTCAGGTCGCCGGTGTCATCATTCAACAACTTTACCACTATACTATGAAAATGAATAAAAATAATATGAATAGTTTAAATCAGAACATACACTAGTAATTAAAACTTTGTTTGGATCTTGGCTGAGAGTGCACCGTGTCACTGAATTTTAATAAATCCTTATGGGCTTGTTTTGATTACCTACCAGTGTATATATATATGTATTGGACGTGTTTCATGATTCAACCATCGATATCATGGTAGTTACAAAACTGGTAATTTTTTTCTTTCATTTCTGTAATCAATCATCTTCAAAGCTATTTGAGACATTATTATTATTACCACTTTATAAATAAATTAGAGTTGATATCAACTCTTGTGTTCATAAATAGTTGAATTTGAGACATTTAATATTCAAACCTACTACGGTGGCCTCACCTATTCGACGATCAGTATCAGTTCCCTCTAACTATGGAACCGGGCCCGTATATTGCCCATCAATGTGGATAGCTTTGTCTTTTAGACCTCATCACATCGCTGGTGGTGGCTGGGGGCTTTGTATTGGTATCCAATCAATGTCTCTTCTTCTGATCCCGATTAGATGATATCACAAGTTTAGTCATGAAAATAGCTATACGCGGATATGCCATCCAAAATAACATACGGGGTGTCTCCAAATAGCTGATTGAATTTTGGAGGGAACGTATGTTTTTGGGCATCACAGCAACAAGTGCAAAACATGTGCAAGGTCGATCTGCCTTCCTTTTTTTAATTTATTTTTCAAGGTATAAGGGCATTCCTACGGATGTGGCATTGCTCCACAGTTTGCATGGCCAGGTGGAGGGACAAACCTGTTTCGCCACTATGAAAACTTGTGCTCAACAGTCTAAGAAGAATCGAGAGGCTTAACCTACGCCGAGCGGTCTAGGTAAGACCGCCAGCGGCTTACTTACGCCGCTCGACCTAACCTACGCCGTTTCCAACGGCTATATCTCTCCCTATAAATACCGTCTTCTTCTACTCACTATTTACCTATAACACTCTTTCCTTGTTCTTCCTTGCTCTTCTTTGATATTCCTTATAAACCATGCTTCGTAACTTAAATCCCGCGAATCTATTAAAAAAAAGAAATGAAAGGAACAAAAGAGCTCTACCGGGTCTAGTTGATGCCCAAAATTGGAACCAAAATCCACAAGAATTCGATAAATCCAGAAGTGTTGTCGGGTCCAAACCTAGTAGACAACCATGTATCCACGAACCTTTAAAGGGATAAATCAGCTAAATTACGAGGGGGTATGACCGAATTAGCGCCTACGTATCCAAAACTTCCCGCAGCAGTAAAAAACAGCCTGATGAGATATCCCTGGCGTGCATACTACGAGTTAGATTTAAGACGGGCCAATAGTGCTCCTATCGAGGTTCTTTGCGAAAGGTGGTGGCCTACGACGCAGACTTTGAGAGAGGTAACTTTGGTTTAATTTGACATTTATTTTTCCGACCATATAAAATTAAATTAAGCTAAAACCATTATTTTAACAGGAATCACACCGCTTGATTTGTATTTTATTGGCGGCATTCCTAGTGTTGTTGGTGATATTGTTCCTTTTGATCAAGATAAGTGGAGTACCGACAATAAGTGGCATGAACTTTTGCCAGGTTTTGCTTCGTGGCCCGACATCGTTGTACCCTCAGCGCATAAAGGCTTCAAAGCCGGTGGACTTTATGTCGCTGCTTTAAAGGAATGGCTGATGTACATTTTAAGAGATCCTGTTGATCCAAATTTGTACCCCGAGATTGAAAGAGCTTTTTTGATGTGGTTTCTTGGACAGTTTTTTTTTTTGCCAACGCCTCCACTAGCACAAAGATTGGGTGGTTAGAAGCTTTTGAGAACCTCGAGGACGCCCCGAAGTATGATTGGGTTCAGCTATTTTGGCTGAACTATATATAGCCTTGGATGTTACATCGATTGGCGGGACAACTTTCAATGGATATCATGGCCTGTTAGAGGTATGTTCCTATTTTTTTTTTTTTTAAATCCGCACAACTTCAAAACTTTTTAAATATTATGTTCTTATTTCTGTTTTTCGTATTTTCAGTATTGGTGGTATGTCAATTTCCGTATTGCGCTTCCCATTCTAAAAGACAATGCAGGAAGGTGGCCGATATTAACGTCGTACGTGAGAGGTAATTGGGCCAAAGAACAACCCACCTATAATGCTGTTTCAAAATCATCGTATGGTCTTAGAATTCATCATATGACCAGATCATATCTAAATGTAGTGGAAAGACCTTACGCTGACCGGAAATACCGAGAATGGTACCGTACACCAACGGCTGTTGCCATCCGCAGGAATTCCAAGTGTAGAGTTATTTTTTGGATTTCATGTAATGAACGAGGTGTCTTGTATTGGGAGAGAGATTGTTGCACCAGTTGGAGAATCGGTTATATAAAGCAATTAACCCGCCATGGTTGGAGGGTCATGTCATGCGTGATACTTATGATACATTGAAAGCCAATGGTTGGACTTATTATGACACACTTGTTAGAGAAGTTGAGAATGAGAAAGACTACGAAGATTGGTTCAGTGGGGTTGCAAAACCCACGATTGGTCTGCATAATTATCATGGGTACGGATTCGATTTTCCTGCACTTGCCCAGTTGAGAAAGACACGTTTTGTTGTTCCCCGCCACCCTCCTCCAGCAGAACCATGTTCTATGACGTATACAACTGATGGGGCATCCTCATCACAAACTCTACCGGAAATTCGTTGGGAGATGCCGAGTATAACATCGGAGGGAGATAATACGACCATTAATTCCAATTGTTTCGACAGCCGAGGATCGCGTTTACCCTTACAACAATGTAGAGGCGAGTGAGGAACAGTTGAGGCAACAATGTAATGATTTTTGGTATCTAAATCAACAAATGCAAAGACTTCATCTACAGGAGGTGAGTAGTTGGAGGAATACCTATGCTTTTAATTTCAGCAATCCCCTGTCACAACATACCACACCAAGATCAAGTAGATCGGTAAACGACTCTGTTCATGAGAGATTTCCACATGACTCTGTTTATGAGAGATCTCCTCGTTATTTGGCGGACACAGTAGTGGCGGAGACACAAGTACAACCGGGTTTTGTACAATCATCACCTACCCTTATTCAGCTGACACCTAGAGGACCCTTCCGTGCGTGGAGCCAGAACCCGAACCCTTTCAAGGATGTCTATCGTGTTGTACCACCCCAGGAGGGTACTTCTTCTTGGCAAGGTCAAGGCTTTACCACTCCTGGAGGTCCGTCTACTTGGCAGAACCCTTGTACCTGGCAGAACCCTACCGGTCCATCTTGGCAGGGTATTTCTCCAAACGTGTATGGTCTTGGTGCTGGTATGATTCCTGGAGTTTCCCCGAACGTATATGGTCATATTGCTAGTATGATGGATCAAATTAACTCTTTCCTTGGACACGATGGAGGGATGGGTGAGTATGCAACTGTGCGCACCCCAACCGGTATGCCAATGCCTGGTGTACCTGGTTTGGTTACTGGTTTAGTAACTCAACAGACTGATGATGATGAAACACAAGAACCGGATGATCCATGTGACGAAGATGATGATTGAGTATTAATGTAGCGGGTTTTGAAAGTTGTTTGAGTGGGTTTGAGTAGGGTTTTGAAGCTCTGTGTAAAATGTTTTCGTATTTTTCTTTTTTTTGTTTATTTCATTTCCATGTAATGACGTTGTAGTATTAATGTATAAAATTTAAATCAATGTCGAAGCGGTTTTATCAATGTTTAATAACTTTTATTTACGAAAGATAAGTTCGTCTAAATTGTAATACATCAAAGTGGTACAAACAATAAATAACTACTACTAATACTACCACTAGTATTACTAATACCACATCGTTTGAAATCTAGTCAAGCTGATCAATGGAAAACGGGTTATACTTTGGTAAAACCATGAGAATAGTGAAACACCTGAAGTAAGGGAATATTTGACCTAGCATCCTTTCCCAAGCTTCTCTCATTGCACTTAACACAAACTCATCTTCTTCGCCTTCTAGTCTCCAAAAGTCTACTGCTCGGGTTAAACATACAAAATCGTTTACAACTTTGTTTATTTCCCCTCAACGAAATGCCAGCGTATTCCTACCACAACGATTTTGATTCCTAGTGGTAATGCAAAACCTATCCGAGACCCCGTCCCAAAAATTATAATTCAACACACCGTTGTTTGCATGATGAGGGGGGACAACAGCTTCCCATTCTGCCACAAAACTCCTACAAAGCCATTCATCTTCGTCGACCGTAAATCTTGGACGAAACACAAACATGTTAAGGCCGGTTCCTATGGGACCTAGAAAATGTGCCCCTTTGCAATCTTAGCAAACCCGGAATGGGGCAGTGGTGTCGACAGTTTTTCCATCGATGTCGGTGGAAGACAGATGGAAAAACCATCGACGATGGAAATTCCCACGACATCGGTGGAAATTCCATCGACATCGATGGAAAAACTGTCGTCAATGGTTTTTCCATCTAGCAACGGTAATATTTTTGAATTTTAGTTACCGCTATAAAATACGGTAAAACTTGAACAAAAATTACACCAAAATTTTTCTACTCTCTTCTGCTCTTTTTCTACTCTCTTCCGCTCTTTTTCACTCTATTTTGAAAATGGGAGAAACATCCAAATTTCTTGATTGGTCCGGAGTTGTAAGAGAGGCCGCTGGAAAAAATACTGCGAGGGATACAAAAAAATAGAGGAATCAAAAAAACAGAGGAGAATTCAAGTTTTGGAAATTCACGAGGTCAAGGTTCCAGCTAGAAGGCAAAGAAGGGTTCAAGCAAAGGGCAAGGAAAATCTGAAAGTTCAAGCAAAGGGCAAACAAAATATGAAAGTGCAACCAAAAGGTAACTTGCAAATTATTAAAACTGGTAAAAATCCAGGACAATCATACAAAGAACGTATCGAATGGAAGTTGCTTCAGTTGAAAATTTTCAATAAGGGTTCAAAGATACTGAGAGAGCAACAAACTGAAGTTCCTGAAGAAGATAAACCAGTGTTTGAAGATAGGCAGAGATTTTTCGCC
>JAJJMA010269231.1:812-17755 GCA_023529015.1 Papaver nudicaule | reverse complement strand
TTGGTTCTGCAGAAATAGTGTTTTTAGAAAAGGATCTATCGATTATGTGTCGAAACAGAATATGATTAACACACCAAGTTTATACTCTGTTATAATAGATATCCTACTAAGCTGTCAAAACAACCCACAACTAAATATTTCGATAGCAAACTGTAAAATAATTGAACAGGCCTCGCACCCTTGCGAAGCTATTCCTAATCCGCAACTTGAAACACTGTGCGGCAGTAGCTAAACGTCTCTCAGCGTATTAACTAATCACCTTTGTCTGGAGTCCATAGTTTCGATATCTTCTTTTTCTACGTGTCTTTTCGTTTGGATATCTTTCTTCTTTTTCTACGTGTCTTTTCTGCTATCTCCTTGACTTCCACTGCAGCAACTACTGTATCGAGTTCCTACGGAATTGTGACATGCCTTTTTAAATCTTGACATTCACAATATCATGCATGGAAACAATAACAAATTTGAATCCCAGCTCAGACACATAAAGCAAACTTAGAATTCTCACAAATAGTGTTAACTTCTGAATCGCTGCTTGTGGATGACCCAAGTTTATTAGGACCTAATGGGCTTGATACATACTTAGTTGAGTCTACCCAATTGGGCTTGGGTTTAGACATTTTGGGTGTTTAAGAAGTCAAAATGAGTCAGTCAAGGCAGTGAGACTATGAGTCAAGATAAGCTTTAGGATAAAGGAATGACATTTTTGTAATTAAGAGATTGTGGGACACATGTCAGGATAATAGGAGAGAGAGATCTCTATAAATATCAAGAGAATGGTATTTGGAAAGGGGATCTCACAATTTTTGGGTCTCTCTCTCTCTTTCCTCTCTCTCTCTCTCATTTTCTCTCTCTTGGAGTGGGGACTGCTGTGGTTAGGAGGAGTCCAAAGACTTTACCCTATTTACATTGGCGACCACAGGCGGAGGCTACTCTCTAGCCCAACAGTCCTCGTCCATCACATTTCAGCTCATCCGCGCCTTTTTGCTATCCTCGCCTTCCACTCAATTTTAGCTCCCTTTTGTCAAAGGCGGGACCCACTACATAAAAACGCGCAAACACACACCCTCAATCCTCACTCTCTCGCATCCGCGTGTCAACCCACCCACCTTTCATTTTCACCTTACCCTCTCACCTGGTCTCCGCCTCCATACTAACCACCGCCAAAACCCAAAATCGGCGCGCCTCCACAAGAAGATGCCGGTCCGATGAACGGAACTTTTGATGAACCAAATATGGCCGGAATTTCTCCCGGAAAAGCGAAGCCCGCGGCCGTGAAGGAATTTCAGTAAGAAATGACTCCATCAATACTCGCGCCTGCTACATCTACCCGCGCCTATCTCGCTTCTCAGCGTCTACAATTACATTTCTTCTCCGACTACAACAATATTGATCTAACTTATCTGGACTACACTGACGCCGTTTCATAAAGTCTTATTTCCCGACTGTGCCAAGCCGCCTTTATCAAGATCTCATCAAGGAAGCTCACACGGATGGAGGCCACTAACAGCGTTGCTTCTCTCGTCCTCGCCTCTACTACACAGACGCGCCTTTACCTCGCCGAGTCTACACTGGTGACTCCTCTCGTATCAAAGATAAGTATCTCCGAAACTCTCGTATTTGGATGAATTTCACAAATTGAACTCCTCTCTCCAACTACATCAAAGACTCTTACAAGTGACTCTCCCATCGACGAGTGCTTCATAGTAGAGCTACCTCTCCCTAGAAACGTTACAACCATCACCGTCAGCACTGATAAACCAGCAAGATAAATTCATACTTAAAATCCAGTATATACGCCCAATCTTTTCAATACATCTGCATATATTTACAATGAATCTAATATGAACTGCCTTAATTATGATTTCCTGTAAACACGCGCTCAAAAATTGTTTTAATTTGAAATGCAAGATCTCAATTGACTGTTCTACATATTTTAAAAAAAATCGGTGAAACAATTTTTGATTAACAATCAAACAAAAAATATATATCTTCTTTAATTTCTTCTTCTTCACACTCCAGATCTAAGTCTGAGCAAAAAGCTAGAGCTTTGCCCCTAACAAAGATCGATTTTAAATCTCAAATCCAGAACTTCAAAAGAATTTTTAACCCCGGATCTACATCCAGTAGGTTATCCTCTGTAAAACCACTTAAGCTTTAAAGATTTTCCGTCGTTTAACAGTATCACAACTTGGTTTGGATTACTGGTTCGAGTTTATGCTCTCTGTAAAATAGAAATTTTTTATTTCTCAGAAATTAACCAAAGAACGAGAAGAAAATTAGAAGAAAAGAGACTAGACCAGAAGAAAATTTTTTATGCTCCCTGCCAGCGCCACATTATATCCCTCTAACAGACCCACGTGGTCAAACTTAAAAAAAAAATGATGACGCTACTACCTTAATCTCTCGACAGCGCCACCCCCCCATCCAGCTTGGTCCCACCGTTTAAACCTATTCTCCACTTTGTTTTTCTTATTTTTATCTGACAATACATCTCGTGGTTGGAATACTATTATCCATTATTTTATTATTACACCTTATCTTTCTATATCCAAAAAACGTCCCACCCGGACATGATCATAATAAATAAAAAATTTTAAGAAGCCACGCGACATCGCAATCACCAAACACTATTAATATACAAGCGCAAATGTTGTCACCGACTCGTATAAAGATAATGATACGTTACTCTTTCTACAAAGCGCGCGTTATTTTACAGTCAACATAGTTATATAAAGTTATTATACTATAATATTAATGCTAACCCCGCTCTCCACAACACCATCGGCCAAAGATCACTTATTCGGTCCCACTCCTGTACGAAGTTGGTGACCACACTATTATGGGTAGTCTGAGTCTAAATAAAAATAAAAATAAAAAATCGATCCGCCCCTATCACCATTTCCTTTGTTTATTCATAATATTCAGCCGCGCCACTTGATCTTCAACACAACAGCGCTGCCAGTGCCCGCTTATCATACGAATTACTAGCCCAGGTCAATCGAAGAACGCTCAAAAATCGTCATCCACGCGCTTATGATGCTGACCCGCTTCCATCACCAACTCAACGCTTGCATTTGCCATTTGGTTATCTCAAGTTCAATGCTCCGCAATTGTGGTTCAAAACGATACTAGGCATAGCTTGGCACGCGCCCAAGAGCATGCCGAAGTAATCTCAAACCATTTTCTCCTTTTTATGATCAAGCATATAAGATGTTTTTTTTTGAAATGCCCGTTCAATAACATGTATTTAGACAATCCCATTATCATGTATGCTTGCATTTACATAGAATCTTCGTATGATTTAGTATCATGAAAATTAGAAATTATTGATATCTATTAGTCTGGGGACTTACGTTCAAAATCATTTCATCCTATTATATACAGAGTGTCACGAACATGACTATCTTAGTTACAAATTAACATGATAGCCGGTCCATTTACAACATCCGCTTGCGTACGAGTATTTTCATCAAAATATATCAATACTTTGCTCAATTATACATCCTTGCCTCAACACATTTCATATATTTAATAATTCTATGTTAGAGAAGGGCCAACACTAATATGTATGAAACCCCTTTAAATAAAATTATTTTACTCATAATTCGCCATGATGGCTAGTTTCATTTATTCTACTCTAAGATTATGTATGCAAATGAGCGCATGGAGGCATTGCCTAGTATAAATAAACTCGAAATGCATTACACGAGCATCCTGTCACTTTCACTCAAAAATGCTTGCAATTTTGTAAAAGGGCACTGAAAACCCTAAAGGAGCACCATGAAAACGCTGCATCAGGAGCGCACTGAACACGCTTCCTTTTATAACAAAATCGATTTAACACAAGGGCACTGATCACCCTGGTCGATTGGGCACCGAAAACCCATAAGGAGCGCCATGAAAACGCTGCCTCAGGAGCGCACTGAACACGCTTCCTTTTATAACAAAATCGATTTAACACAAGGGCACTGAACACCCTGGTCGATTGGGCACCGAAAACCCATAAGGAGTGCACTGAACACGCTGCCTCAGGAGCGCACTGAACACGCTTCCTTTTAATGGAACACGCTCGGTGGAACGCCTGATACGCGGCCACTCTAAGACAGGCGTTATACCAATTGATTAATCTATACATCACCAAAACACGCTCGGGGCGTTACACCAACTATTGGAACATGCTCGGAGGATCGCCTAACACGCGCCCTACCAGCAAAAACAAAATTTCAAAATGGTTTCAGAGCCACATACCAACATCACGCAAGGATTTTGTAACACATTATTGGAATACGCTCGGGGCGATTATGCCAGCTGATTAATCCATAATTATCTGTTAAACTATCGATACATGCTCGGAGGGTCGCCTAACACGCGCCCTACCAGTAGAGGAAATTTAGCCCATGAGGCATATAAACGGAACATACTCGGAGGGTCGCCTAACCCGCGCCCTACCAGTAAAGGAAATCCAGCCCACGAGGCATATAAATAGAACATACTCGAAGGGTCACCTAACACGCGCCCTTCCAGTAAAAAGATTTAGCCCACAAGGCACATAAGCAAGAGCACGCTCGGAGGATCGCTTAACACGCGCCCTACTAGTAAAAAGAGATGTAGCCAAACATGATTTCACCAGTTTAAACACAACACATCAAAACATTGGCCTACAAAGGCGCACAACAAAAAGTTACTTTCTCCTATGAAAAGAGAATCAGTCAACTACAAAAGAGCGCGCTCTCATAATAGTAAAGAGCATTACAATATATTAAACATTAGCCAGTTAACCAGCTCGGCTTCACATTCAGCGAAGCGCTGTGCAACAAAATCAACGGAACCCGTGCATACTCCACATAATCTTCTTCTTTAGAAAGTTGTTGCACGAGCTCATTATAGCGATGACGCGCCTTACCTCGTAAAATCGAGTCCGCGCCTGCACGACGAACCAGTTCCATAGTCTCACATTGTTCCAACAAGGCCACACGGATACTCTTACATCGTTGTTCATGCGATTGGAGTAAACCTTTAGTCTCCAAGAGAATATCACGTAAGCGCTTTGTTTCCTTCTCAAGATTTGCACGCTTTAAAGCGCCAGGGATAGCGGGGAGACCCAATACCCACAAACCATCCCGAGACGCCATCTCGACTGATCATCGAGAAACATAACAACAATTAAAAATTAGGCAACTAGAAAATGCCTTTTCATACCAACAAAACTAGCACATTTAATGCAAAGGGAATCGCCTTGGGCATGAATGACATGTGTCAAATAAAGATATGTTTCTATTAAATCTAAAAAAGAGAGCCATACGACATCTACATAGGGAAAAGATAATAAACACATATATATAGGCATCCTCAAGAGTTAACAGTTCAGGGGTACATTTATTACAACACGGAAATCGAAAAGACGGCTCCCTTGGCAAAAAAATGCCCCTTCTAGACACTTCGACTCCGAAACGAACGAAACAAAACAAAGGCACGTGCTAATGATGCATTTATTATGCGCAGAGCTCGAGAACTGTCATATAAACTCAAAGTAGAGAATACCCGACGAGCCCTACAACTTTGAAGGCGCTCCAAGAAAACCTCTTCAGGCTCGTGCCCCGATAGTCTTATCCTTTCCCACCAAGGAATTCACCTCGGCAAACTCAAGACAAGAGTCATCTGATAGTTTCCCAAAATAGGTAACTATTATAGACAAAACAAAGCTCGCTCTTCGCAAACGTTGAATCTCATTACCAACCTCCTCGCGAGATAGCGCCATATACACAAGTATCCGCAGATTAACACGGGAGGATGCAAACAAACCAAATGACCCAGAAATAAAAAAGAAACATCCATACTCCAACGACCCGTTAAACATGAAAACCAATATCCAAAACTCAAACAATGGACAATAATATCCTTCTTAGCTAAAAAAGGGGGGGGGGGAAGGGGAAAGAATTCACGATTCGGCCTCCAGATCAGCCAACTCCTTTCGTTTTATCTCTACCTCCTGATCAACCTGCGCGACCTCTTGCTCTGTCCGCCAAGGGCATCAGTAACACTATTAAACTCCAGGGCGATCTTCCGCTGTTCCACAGTTTTAGCCTCGACCTCAGTAGTCAACCGCTCCCTCTCATGGATCAGCTGCTCAATCTCGACAGATAACTTCGAGGCTCTGGGATCAGGCTTGGTTCTCGCCTTCTTTAATAGCTCTCGTAGCCAAGCAACGTTGAGTTGCATATACTCTGCAATGGAAAGAGCCCCCTCCCATTTCGTCATATGGCTCTCGGAAGGAGGGTCCTGCTCAGCGCCATATAGGCCTACGCGCCTTTTAACTAGCCTCGAAGCAACAAAATGGTAGCGTACCATACGTCGTTGCACTCGGGGACTGTACTATGAAAGAAAATATTCTCGCCACACATGGAAAACCGCCTATTAAAGAATCCACCTCATAAGCGGAACAGGGACTCGAACACACCATTTCGGATTGTCAAACGCGAGGTATTCATTTGTCACCTCTTTTTACTTTATACGAAACACTTCTTCTGCCTTCTATTCATATTCGAACTCGTGATAAACACCTCCTGCCTCAAGTAGTTATCAACTAGTATGATTGTTGAAGAGACGGCGCCTTCTCAACAATCAGGGGACTAATGGGTTGATAACCTTAATACATCGCTGGTTGCCCGCAAAATTCAACTTATTTGCACTCAAATCTCAGCAAAGTACTCCTAAACAACAACATAGATAATAAGTCGAACCCAAAACCGCCAGTTACTTCTTTAGCACGTCTAAGCCATATCAACAAAAAATGGATACTTGGGGACTAATGCCCGTACACAATAGCAAATTCCGCCAGTTACCTCTTTAGCGCGCCTAAGCTATATAAACACAAAATGAATACTTGGGGACTAATCCCCGTGCACGATAGTAGATTACCATAAAAACACAAATTTTCACTTGCGCGCCCCTCCAGCTAACGCAGGGCATAGTATCAAGCGGTCACATAAAGATGTATCATAATTGTTAAAACAATCAATCCTCGCATCAGACCATCTTGTAAGAACAAAATTGAATCAGGAGTCATCAATCACTACCCCTTGTCATATGCCGAGTTCCAGTAGAATGCTGAACTCAGTCATTTGGTCGCAAAGGCCTCTAGCGCACCATTGAAACGCGGCGAGAATTGTGCCGCGTAGGATAAACTCTATACGAATTGGACTCCAAATTGCCAACTACTTCACTAACGCACTATTTTCGCATCTGTTCATATTTAGAAAATAAAATAAATCATCAATCGCCACGACTTATCATATTCCCAGTTTGGACCAAAAAACCGAGTTCGCCTATCTTCTCACAAGAACTTTGAGCGCACCATCCAAACGCGCCCACTACTATACATGCGTCTCTCTTCCAATCGTCTCAGACAAACTTCCTCGTATATATCTACTGTCGCCCACACCAAAATCCACTGCCTATATTTCTTCTTTCTGTTATTCTTTCGAAATCAATGGTATTCCCTCCAGTCGCCATGAATCCAATACGCGCTTGAATGATTAATTTCTTTACGTTTACTCGTCAAGCCATTACCCGTGCACACCCCTTTTCCTCTCAACTGTTCCGTCTTGTCCATCCTCACATCGCGACGCCCTCGCTCTAATAATTTCATTCAATTTTAGACTTGGGTATCCATGGGTGACGGTCGACCCGGCACACTTTGCCCGCCCGACCGTCAGGGGACTAATGTGGATGACCCAAGTTTATTAGGACCTAATGGGCTTGATACATACTTAGTTGAGTCTACCTAATTGGGCTTGAGTTTAGACATTTTGGGTGTTTAAGAAATCAAAATGAGTCAGTCAAGGCAGTGAGACTATGAGTCAAGATAAGCTTTAGGATAAAGGAATGGCATTTTTGTAATTAAGAGATTGTGGGACACATGTCAGGATAATAGGAGAGAGAGATCTCTATAAATATCAAGAGAATGGTATTTGGAAAGGGGATCTCACAATTTTTGGGTCTCTCTCTCTCTTTCCTCTCCCTCTCTCTCTCTCATTTTATCTCTCTTGGAGTGGGGACTGCTGTGGTTAGGAGGAGTCCAAAGACTTTACCCTATTTACACTGCTCCATTGCACCGTTCGGTGACAATTTCCACCGGTAAATTGTTCTCAACGTTTTCTAAATTTAACCTGAAAAATACAGTTCATTATACTCGGTGTTAATCATCAACTACACACTTCTTTCTTTTTTTCATATCATATTGAACCTTTAACCGTTGTAGATTACCTTTTTTTTGAAGCGATTGACTTCTGGTACATCTAGGTTAATCAGCACCTTAGTCGTAGATGTTGTAAACAATCCAATTGTACCTGAATATTAGATAACATATATATGTTACAAAACCAACAACTAACCTTTGGATTCGTGGACAAATATTCCAGTGCTTATAAGATTCGTGGACAAATATCCCAGTGATTATAACAATAATATGATTACTTTGGTCACAGTACATGATTTCTTCATTTATTGAATTGCAACGATCGCCCCAAATAGTCACACTCATATTAATTCCCCTGTCTTAACAAAGATATTAACAACTATCTCCGTATGAAATACATTGTCCTGCAAGTATAACTTTGTCGTTGGATGATGGTTATCAATTACCGAATAATATATCAGATCAAAAATTATACATCCACAAAGCCTAAATAATAACAAAAGGTAAAGATAAGTATACCTTTAGAGTGTGTTTAAATGTGCAAGGACTTTACAGCAAATTCCCTCTTACTCACCGAAGCTTAGGAAGTAGATGTATTGGGCGGGCGAACCCATGTTTTACAGAGATGATATAGGTCTTCTGCATGTATGCCTATGCTGCACTAAGAACATTGAAGGTTTTGGTTACTCAAACAACTATGCCATCTGTGGGTGTCGATTCCACAACTACATGGTGGAAAACTTGTGCTCTGCCAGTTGAGTTAAGACAGCTAATACAATCATTTTGATTGTTCAAAAGATTTAATGGCTTAGGGGGCGTCAAGAAAAGAGTAAGCTTTAACTGCTCCATATACACATAACTTTAACGGCTCCATATACACATAGCTTTTGGAAAATTTATCAGCAACTAAAGTGATCTTTTACCTATCCTTCTCCAAGGATTATGATTCTTTGAAAGACCTAGCTATAAGTGATATAGATAAATCAAACAGATTAAACAGAACCCAGATAAAATTCATCTAAATCAAACATAACCAAGCCAATCATTTCAGAAAAATTACTCGAGCAGTGACCTTAATCGATCAACTATATATTCTAATTTGAGTAAAAACAGATAATAGACAGAAACAGAGTCAGTACTAACAATCAAATGGCAGAGATAAGCAATAGTCCAAGCCATGCAAGAATACAATCAAAACAGATATATTTGTCAGCCACATGAAGATGGCAATCCAAACATATGTGGCCATGTACCTGGATACCTTAGGCAAAAGGAGGTATGTTAAGAAGCGTAAATAGATGACGTTGGTTAGATGATAATTCACAGAGTAAACATAGCAGTGTGATTCATATATCAGATTCCGATGTTGTTACTCCACATTTTAAACAGTAGTTACCTAGGTTGATGCACTATTGTTAACATTGTCGTTATTTTTATCACTGATATTCTTTCCATGTGTAACATGTAACGCCTAGCGATGATAACAAAAACCACAAAGTTATCACTGACAGATATAGTTATCTTGGTATACTAAATATATACCTGACGTAAATGCCAATTTCCAACCGACCTTATAGCAGGGCTTCCAAATAAAACCACAATAAACTGCTTCATGACCACTGTTATTGGCTGGGAGTAACAAAGTGATTCCTCTAGTGGTTGGGCAGAATGCAATTTGTTGGGTATGTTTAAAAAACATGGGTTATATGATTCTCCAAAGCTAATCAAATTAATGTTGTTTGGACCCCAAAAAAGTAAGAAACCTAATCACTAATGTTTATCAACAGGAAACTCAAATATTGGGTACTTAATTGACACAGGTATCAAGGTATATATCATTAACTGAATCAGGTATCAAGGTAGTTGTTGCTGCATACAATCCAGAAAAGAAAGGAAAAAAGCATTTTACCAAAAGTAACTAATCTGAAATCGAAGTAAAGAGTTTGGATTTGATATTACCGAGAGAGAAAAGGATTAGTGTTAGGAAGAGTTCCCGAAAAAGCATCCCCAAAAAAGCATCGACAGCAGTTCCTCCAACAGCACCAATGGTGAACTTGAGACAACTCTTGCTATCCAACATCAGCACCTCCAGTGAGTAAGATGAAACAATTAAAACAGAACAAATCAACCAAAAGAGACCAAACTTCTTAATGAATAAAGAGTACGTATTACTTCTTAATTTCAAGGAGAAGGAGTTATTACTTATTAGTTTACCCAGCCATCAATGAAACATAGACAGAGACCACGATGCTTTCATAAATTCTTAACAGTTGATAGCATAACTGAAAAGATGAATATTCTACCTTCACTTTGATGTGGTGCACTGAACAGCCATCAACCGAAACATGTGCTGCTTATCAGATAATCACAATTATTGGGTTGCAGGAGAAACCAAAGAAATGGTAGCAAAGCCTAAAACAATTAGCACGCATGAATTTTATATATGAGCGTAGATGTACATGCTAACCATACTGAACAGGTAAATGATGATCAACCTATCATCCTTTCGAATAGGAACAGAACAAAGAAAGAAACAAAGCGAGTACTTACAGTCAAATGGGTGAGGTTAACAATAATCTGAGCTTTGTCAGGATTACAATCCAAAACAGATAAACTGTAACCATGTGAAGGAGACAATCAAAATGTACGTGGTTAATATACCTGGATAATTGATGCCTTGCTACTTTTCTCGTTCGATCTTGTAAGTATTGCAGCTGAGCTTTGCCCCCCCTTTGTGAAACCTAATGACTACTTGTATGCCAACTGAGTAAACACACTTCACATAATAAATTAAAAGTGAAAATAATTTATTAACAATGTTATTCTATTTGTTTACGTGGGCATGCATAGTCATGCTTATAAAATCTCTGGCGAGGTCGGTATATCAACACTGAGCCTGACACCCAGTCGAAGGTTGATTTATACGCAAAGGTGAGAATATTAAAATAAGAACAGGAGGTAAGCTAAAGTTTAAGAGAAACCCCTAAAATCATGCAGAGTATCAAGTGAGAAGAACATCAGGACCAACAAAATTACTTGGATTAAAAAACCTAAAGACCTCCTTAGGCCATAAGTCAAACAAATGCATAGTCAATTATGCGACAGCCTGTTCAAGGAGGAAAATAACACGTGAAACAGTAAATATCAACCACTCATAGACCTCTGTGACCATACTCAGAAAACATAAATACAAATGTTCAGTTCACACACACATCTATCTAGTACCTTGACAACTTTCTCGCCCTCTTCAATAGTGTGCATTGTAAGAATAAATGCCACACATCGTAGATCTTCCTAATCTGCTGCAATAGAACTTAAATTGCTACTGAACATTTATTATAATTTCAGGGGAAGAAACAAAGAGCATTATAATTTCATAGTTCTCTTGTTTGTTTTTTTCATTTCAAGGGTTTATAATGTATAGCTTTACACAGAGCTTGACGATTTTTACCTGCTTCTTGGTTTTGCTTCACCTGTTAAATCACAAAATATAAACCCCTGAAAAAGAAAAAACAAACCGCAACCGGTAACTTGGGAAAGACTATAAATGTGACTACATAAATTTATTTCAATTTAGAATCATGCATAAAAAGCTTGGACTTACCAAGAGAATCCAGTCTATAATCAGATGGCCAATATTATTCATTCGTCGTCCTTATACGCAGTATTTTCTAAAATCTTAAAAAGATTGGATTCCAACAAATCGCTGGAAATGAACTGAGATGCATAGATGGGGAACTCCTGCAATGTGAATTAACAAATCATTAGTAATGCCATACTGAAATGTTTTTGTACGATTCAAACACAACTTCTTAGAGTATATAACAATATTCGTTGCAAAACTAAGAGTGGGTAAACTCATATCTGTAAGTGTATCGCAATTTTAGAATAATAATGGGGTATTGTTACATATTATCATGCTTCACGTTAATCATAAGAGATAACTGTCATAGTTCTCTACAAAAAGGAAACCTATTCACTGCAACAACGTATCAGTGGTTTCAGTTACCTGTAAGCACAATACCGCAACATAAAAATACTAACTCAATATGCTAGAACATGGCATATTGAGTTATCCCCCAAAACTCCTAGAGCAGGGCATGCAAAGCAATTTGTGTTCAGTATTATCGAGAAATTTAGTTTTCAAAGATGAACCCAGACCCTAATTCTACCAAATTGTAGTAAAATACAATTTCTACTACATTTCTGGGCTCTTCTCAAAAATTTCTGGTAAGTAAAATACAATTTCTACCCTTGTTTCCCTTTTTTTTTTATTTCACTTCCCTAAACTCCAGCATTAATCTCATCAAGTGCAAGCCATTGTATCTGCAATGGATGTCAAAGTAGCAATATATATTACTATAAATACAGAAAATTTGTGGCAAATAACAGTGCATTTAAATTGCATTTCAACACAAAGTATTACTTCTTCAGCTTTAAGGAGATTGATTTTATCTTCCAGGTCCTTATCTTTCCTCTCTTTGAGAGCACCACCCTGATGTTTCAACCATGTGAAAGCAAGAGATACATACAACCCATAAAAAGCATGTGGGACTTATAGTGGTCAATGAAAGACGATGGTACAAAGATAACTGATCAAAGTAGCAACGTGGGATTAGCATAATGTTAGCAATTTATCATCTGAATGCATAGTTGTTTCTCCGCGGTTTCTGTATCTCACAAAAGTTGTTCATATCAATAGCCCATCCATTTGAAAATATCGCATACCTTTTGATTGGATTTTGATGCTGGTAGCATTCTTTGGTGAGGGTAATTTTCTTCCATCAAGTAGCCTGCAGGTAGAGCTACAACAAAGTGTAACAAAATTATAAGTGTGGTCACTATTGCGTAGCTTTTACTTAGTTCTTTTGACCGCTCTACTAATCTGATTTGTGTTCTCCATACCATAGGAAGTAATTTCATCACCCAGATAAATTATCTGGTTCGTATAAACATGGATGAAATATCTGTCTTGTCGTAAATCCAAATGGATTATTGAAGACATCATATCAACTCAAAAGAATTTTTAAGTTTTAGAAACCAATGTCGGGTAACCAAGTATGTTAAAGTCTGTATAAGCAAAATCAAAAGCATTATTATAGTTCTAAACCACTTATTTGTTTGCGTTTATTTCTCTTAGCGGATAGACAATTAAATATACCTTTATCTATGAACCTTGTATATTTGCTCCTGAACCAATCTGTTGAAGCAATCATTGCTCCTGAACCAAATCAGTGCTCATCTGCTCGCATAGCCGCAGCCATTAAAACATCAACCCCACTCAATCAGGGTGCTACTATGAATATATCATGAATAGCCCAATCTCACCTGACTTTTACATTCCCAACAAATTATCGTGTTATTTCATCATAACAGTATAAAAGGCTATGAGATTGCTTACTTTACCACGATCAGAAAAGATGTCTCTTCCCTGAATGTGGAAAGATGCATGGCCATCAAAACATATCAACCATAGAAACCAAATAAGCATACAATGGTAAAAACGATTGAAAGCATTTGTACCTTTTAAGAAATCCCAGGGGAGCATAAGAACAATACTCTGTTTTTCAATTCAACTGAACGCAGCTGGTCATAAAAGTTTTTTCTTTGGCCATGTTTGAAGAACTGCAAGATCCACAACACAAAGTATTGCAACTCTTTGCCCTTGCGAAATTCGCCGACGTTTGGCAGGGCATCACAATAATTGTTATCCAGTGAAAGCAGAAGGAAACTGCAAATTTTATATTTCTTGACGTACCTACATGTGAAAGGTCGGTACCGAACCTTTAGTCATCTCGACCGGCTGTAGCAGCATCACATCCAGGTCTTTAACAGCATTCCTCCGTGGAACTGCTAAATAAGACTCAATTGTTCCAATAAAAGCCACAACATAACAACGCCAATAGACAACATTCGAAACCAATCAACACTCACTGACATTGACATAACTAAGAAAAGGCATATGCTTTCTGCACTTATCAATCTTGTTGATCTAAACCCAATCTTCTACTCTAGTTCTTGAGTTGAACTCATGCCTGAGGGATTTGTCTCTCTGGAGCAACTAAACAACAAATAATTCGATTTTTCAATCATCCCAAACACATCAATTCCATGAAAATCAACAGAAAATTTAAACCCAAATCGCAAATATGATTCCATTCTTACCTGATATCGATACAGAAATATGCAGTCTTCCTCTTCAATCAGTTGTTCTACTTGATTGAAGCTCGAATATTAATCAAAGAAAGATTGGGGTTCCATAAGCCTACATCTGGAAGTATCCCAAGTCCTTACAACTCTGAACATAGATGAATTTTTCTTCTCCGTTGCGTGATCTGTTACATGAAAACATACAAATCAGAAACGAAAACAGGAAGCCTCTGTTAACAATCCACTAAGGTATCACAAACAACAACAGATTTACCTTGTTCCCCATCAAAAGCCAGCCCTTTATTCCGATCAGCTACAGCATTCCCACACTCATCTGACATAGATGAACTGGTGTTCTTGGTTGGTAGCCCTGCTATAGTAAACTCACAGTTTTAAATCGAATTGCAATATGAATTATTCGATGCAAAATTATTGTAAGACAAAAATCGAACTGCAATATGATTCACCTAATGAATGAATTATTGTCTGGACTCTGGAGATACAAACTCAAGATCACACACAAAACAAAAAGCCGATTATCAGGCATTAAAACTTCTTCAAAAAAAAATTAGGTTTTCTTTTCAAAACATACCTCAAGAAGGAGGACCGTGCAATCATCAGGGATTCTTCATCAGTGACCTGTTGATGATTGAGGATGGTGAAAATTATAATCAAACTGCTCAATAAAGACATTAATCACCCTAGAATAGCTTCAATGCAATTCCTCAGAGGTTCTTCATTAACCCATCTATAATCCTTGATTAGTAGGCTCTCGAATTAGAAGAAAGAGAGGTTAGCATAAGGATTGGTGACACAAAGAATTTTAAGCTAGGGGACGAATACCTGGAGGCAGACAGCCTATGTTAGGGATTGTACAAAAGAACGATCGAATACCTGGAGGAAGAACAGCAGTTTCTCAGGAACCAGCAACGTCTCACCATGAATATTGTTAATGATCAAAAGAACGGACCTTAACTTGAATCAAATAATCAAAAGAATCGAGGGGAATTTTTTTTGCAGGGAAGAAGATGCGTTAGGGTTTTGAAAGCAAATTGTTTTGGTTATTGGTTATTTTTTTTCGGCCGTGAGACCCACGCAGGTGAACTTTGATGGGTTGAACACGTGGAGGTTTATGATTGGTGCAGGGACTTTGTGTGGGGCCTCGAGCTCTAATATTCGAGCTTGATTCAGCTTTTATTGTGGGTGAGTTATTTGGTATGTCTATTAGTGTATTAATATCACATTGGTTTCCGTTGACTTGCTTGAATGATCAGTAGTGCATACAAGAAATTAAGAGCTCAATTTTTCACCTACCTAGCGCTACACACTTGAGACAGTGGAGTAAATTAAACAATTAGGGTGTTGAGAAGATGTTGGCGAGGGAAATTCAGTCAATGAAGATGGGTACCATTTCAAGTTTAATCAGTTAATTAAGCTAGCAAGTAGACTATGAGAGTGGCAAACAAAAAAACAAATTATACTTTACAAACCCATGTATATGTTCAGAAATTCATTCCCAAATTCATATGGTTAGCATCTTTGGCAAAGATAGTTTTGAATTTTGATGTATAATTTGTACACACTTCTTTTACATAACAGCCATAAAGAGATTCATGTCCATCCCCTCTTTGTATTGTCCCTTGACTTTTCCCAATTCCATCTTAATTTTTCTTTTGAACATTTTTTCCCTAAATTTTTCGTGTTCTATCATTTTTAATTATTGGTTATTTTAGGGACCCCCAATTCTATAGAGAGACCCCAAAACAATATTACTATCCTAAGGTGTGTTATAAGGGGTGTCCTAAGTGAAAACCTAATCACATAAAAACTAAAACCTAATCAACTAAATAAAACTTCATCTTCTTCTTCATATTTTCACCACCATTAACAGCACCCCCGCTACCACCACCCCTGCTGCTACCACCACCGCCGCTGCCATCACCACCGCCACTTCCACCGCCGCCAGACTTCGGTTGGGTTAAATCCAGCCGAAAATGGACTAAATCCAGACGAAAATAAGCTAAATCCAGACGAAAATGGACTAAATCCAGACGAAAATTGGTTAAATCCAGCCGAAATTTAGTTTGCTAAGTTGTCACAACCAATCTAGCCGAATTTAGTGTTAAAAAAAACAAAAACAGCCGAAAAAGCAATGGCTAAATCCAGACGAAAATGGGCTAAATCTAGACGAAAATGGACTAAATCCAGACGAAATTCAGTTTCCTAAGTTGTCACAACCGAAACTTATTTTCGTCTGGATTTTGGTCAACAAATCCAACCGAAACAACATATTTTCGTCTGGAAATGTTTTACTAACCCAACCGAAAGTGCTGCCATGAATGGTTTCGTCTGGATTTTTGAAACTAACCCAACCGAAAATATGGTGGTGGTGGTGGCGGTGGTGGTAGCAGCGGGGGTGGTAATGGTTGTGATTTTCGTCTAGATTATAATTAACAATAACTTAGCTAACCTAATTAAAATCAGTAATACTAATCATATCTAAATATAAGGGGTGATTCTAATTACCATCAAAATATTCCTATTTTGTCTCATTAGGGGAGTCTCCCTAATAGAATGAGGGGTCCCTAAAATAGCC
>JAJJMA010269218.1:0-11997 GCA_023529015.1 Papaver nudicaule | reverse complement strand
CTTGTTGTAGAGGCAGTAACTCGTGTTCAATTCAACATTACTTGGAGGATTCATCCCCTTATTACTGAGGTCGTTATTATCTTGTAGAATAAATCAAGTCTTCGAGGTGCTATTATGTACCAAAAGAACGAGATAAAACTAGATGACCGATGCCACGGTGGATAGACCGCCTGCCCGAAGAAATCGACGAAAGAACAAAGAATTTGTAAAGAACAAAAAATGTTAACAAAACAGATGTTCAAACAAATTTGTATAACAAAATTTGTATTCAGTTGAAAATGTTTAGAATTTTTCTGACAGTTTCATGTATGGTACAATTCCTGGCGGAAACTTAACCGAAAACGCGACTCAAAACTCATACATCTCTTTGCAATTCTAGACAAAAATGAAAATTGATTAATAGAGGTGAAGATTAATTGAGGAGATGTTAGAATAATAATTAGTGTGCAAGCATTTGCATTTGACTCTTCACAAATCACAACAAACATGTATATATAGTTAAGGTGGTGGTGGCTCCTCTTGGATAAACAACAATTGTTGCTGAAACATGGGCTCTACTTCTCGCAGCAAAAATGGCAAATCAATTCAATTGGCGAAAAGTTTGGTTTGAGGTAGACTCCCTTGCTTTAGTCAAACTCATACTCAACTCTAACGATGCTCCTTGGTTTCTCAGAGATATGATTAAAGAGATCAGAAGCATCATCAACGGCCTATAGGAAACCAAAATCACACACACTTACAAAGAAGCAAACCAAGTGGCGGAGGCGCTTGCTAGCCAGGCAGTATTACAAATGCTCCAAAACCCATCTCAAGCACACACACATGTTTATGATACGTTTGCTCCTTCCTTCCTTCACAATTTCATTATGCATGCTAAAGTGGGACTTGGTCTTCTCAGAAATGTTCCTTGTATTAAAAAAAGAAAATGTATATATAGTTACGAAAGTTAACCTAATGATCTTTTAGGCAAAAATTTTAAAATTGATATTGATGTTTATTCTCATTGCGTAGATAATTTAAAGAGCTTTCTAAACATATAAATTTTGCGAAAATCCAACGTGTATTGTAAAAGATATTAATGTTTCAAAATTGCTAAAAGCTAATGTACACTTTTACCCCTCAACAAATAAAAGATTTATGACCCGTGTTTTTTTCCATTAGTAGCGAAAATTATGCAATTGCCCTTCCTCTTTGGTTTATTTACGAAAATGTCTAAAGGAAAAGAATAAAAAAACTACGCCTACGTCTTTTTTGAGGGGCATATTCGAATATTCACAAACTTGTAAACATGAAATCCAATCTTTTTATGTTAAATTAAAAGAAAAAAGTCATTATTAATCTGACACAAAATCTCTCGCTTCGTTCGATCGGCCCAATAACTGATATTTTATCCAAAGTAGATAGAACTCAAAAAATCATGAAGAGTTCTGGACAGGTAAACTTGTATCCTTTGTTTCCTTATCTAAAAGTTTTTATCTTGCTGAAGCTAATCATGTTTTTTCAGGAGTCAAAGCTTCTAGGAGTGGACCTGCAATTCTCATCGCATGTTTGCAGATGAAATTCTTGTCTTTGCTAGAGAGGATATGCACAATGTAAGAGGTATTTGGACACTATAAATGGATTTGTAATAAGCACTCTTGTCAAATGCTAAATTTTAATAAGTCTAGCTAGTGTCTATTTCTCTAAGAATCTTAGTCCTTTTAGAAGATTAGACTTAGCAAAGGAGCTTAATAGAACACTATGTATGATTCTGACAAGTATCTAGGAGCTACTATTCTGTTGGGAAAAAATAAGCTAGAAGGTTTTAAACCAATTATGCAGTCTTTTGGTTCTAGACTAAAAACTTGGAAAGGGAAGTCTGTCAATCAAACTGGTAGATCTACTATGGTTAAACATGTCTTAAATGCAATGCCAACACACCAAATGGGATGTTTTAAGATTCCTAAGATCCTAATTGCAAACTTGGATTCCATTCAAACTCATTTTTGGTGGGGTCATCAGGATAACATGGCATGTGTCTCTTAGCTTGGGACAAAATGTGTAAACCAAAAAATTTAGGTGGTTTAGGCTTTAGAGATCTTGAGAAATTTAATGATGCAATGCTTACTAAGTTGGCTTGGAAAGCTTGCAATGAACTAGAAGCTTTGTGGGTCAGAACCTCAAAGCTAAATATTTTGTGGATAGAAGTTTTCTGCATATAGGGGAAAAATCCTAAGGATGAATGTTCTTGGATTTGGAGAAGTGTACATTCTGGGCTAAAAGTAGTTCGGGAAAACTATATTTGGAGTGTCAAATGTGGCACCAAAATCAACATTTGGCTAGATCAGTGGGTTATTGGCCTAAATACCCCACCTGAAGCACTCAATGGTTCATCTAGCATAGCAATGGTTAATAAGTTTTGTAAACTTTTTCTCCCTAATACTAGAAACTGGAATACTGACCTGATTGTTTCTCTGTTTTCACAGAATAGTGCTACTAGAATTCTAGAAATGTTTGTACCTGATACAGGTGAGGATATGCTACTGTGGCAAACAGATTAGAAAAGAATCTTCAGTGTTAAGAGTCTTATAATACTCTTTGTACTAATGATGTGAACAGTTTTGTTGCAAGAGAAACTTTACCTAAACAGATTTGGCCTAAACTCTGCAAGCTTAGAATTCGTCATAGAGTGCAGCTGTTCATTTGGAGAAGTCTAAAAGAGATCCTATCAACTATAAATAGATTATCTAGGCATAAACCAAACATAGAGACTCATTGTTGTTTCTGCAATCATTTCCTAGAAACACTTGATCACATTTTCTTTGAATGCGCTTATGCTAGGTCTGTGTGGTGCAGTATGCACATTGACATTAATGATATCCAATCATTTCTTAGTAGTTATCATAATTGGGTCATTAGTTGGTTAGCTAACAGTCAGCATAATCTAAGTTTACCTTATTCTGTGGATAACAGTACTATTTGCAGGTTTATGTGTGGAACTTGGATGATCTGGAAAGACAGGTGCTCATTAATCTTTCAAGGAATGAAACCATTCGGTGCTAATACTGTAGCCAGAGTCCAGAATATGGTTTTCCAATGTAATGTGGATACTGATGCTTTGAGAACTAATAATAATCTTGTTTTGCAGATAAAATAGTGGATACCTCCAGAGACAGACTATGGTCTATTTAACATAGATGCATCAAACATTGGAAGTTTAAACATTGGAAGTATTGGAATAACAATTAGAAATTGTGAAGGGCAATGCCCAGGAACTGAGGGAGTCTACTTTGGCGATGGAATGCATGCGGAAATGGGAGCAGAGCATCTGGAATGTTATGCACTTAGAGAGGCTGTGATCTAGGCTGAAGGCTTTGAGTCAGAAGGTTGGTTTTGAAGCTGACTGTGACAATGCAGTGAAGTCCATTAATGGAGATGAAACTCAAGTTCATTGGTCGAATCAGGTTTTAATCAATGATGCCAAGAGAAGATATTCCTCATCTAATTTTTGGTTTTGCAAATCTATCAATAGACTAGTTAATAATCTTGCTCATAATAGAGCTAAGAAAGCAAAAGATGAAAACTCAAGTTTTGAATTTTACAATGACTTTCCACTAGACGTCCTTGGTTTGCTGGACGAGGATTCTATGCATGTAATAATAACGTACTCCCTCAGTTTCTTTTATATAGGCGGAATTATGATTTTTCTATGTTTTAAATTATAGGCGGAGTACAATTATCAAGACTACTTTTTACAACTTATACCCTTAATAATAACACATAGGTAATTGTGTTTGTAATAAGATAAAGGGTAAAACAAGAAAAAAACATTGAAAATTATTATTTCAAAAATGTTTTCTTAATCTAAGAGAATTGGTCTCTCCGCCTATATAAAAAAAACAGAGGGAATAATTATGGTAATGAAATTATTCTTAGAATCAAAAAAAAAAAAATTGGATAAGATATCGCGCGAAATTAGGTAATTACCGGATTATAGTTTTTTTTTTATTCTACCAGGGTTTGAACCCGGACCTCCCATATGGGAGGTCAGTGAGAATCCATCATACTACTTGATGGTTCTCGGATTATAGTATTTTTAACTTTCTTTTCTTATCACTTGGGCAGTAAGAAAATACATTACACGTGTCGAAAAATCCTTCCAGCGCCAATCGATAAAACACACTCTAAGCATTTTTTCATAAGTCTCTTTGGGAAGACCAAGAAAGACCAAGAAACCTCTCTCCCTCTTTCCAAAGAGCAGAGGAAGAAGAAGAAGGAATTTCAAGGTAAGAATTGCTACGATCTAATTAAATTTCTCATTGTTCTATTTCTTCCAATTTTCCTAGTTTGATTTGTATTTGTTGTTGCAGTTCCTTCATCTCCTCCAGAAAGCTCCAGAAACCCTTTCTGTCTTAGCAAGCTCGAGGGAAAAATCTGCTTCAGGTATTTCTTGTTCGATCTCCCTTTTAATAATGTTATAGTATACGTAATTGTAATTAGATCCACAAATTCTACAATTCATTGGCCAGATTCGTAATGAAATCTGTAACTAGGGTTTTGTTTTGAAAACCCTAAATCTGAAATGGTAGAGAATTTGACTTAATATATCCATACTGTGTGTGTTAGGCTTTTAAACTTGCATGGTATTATGAGAAATGGGAGTAATCATTGACTGCTTCGATCTTCTTCGAACTTACATGTCCTTGTTGTTGTCCTCCATGTTTTCTCTCTGTAAGTTTTAGAGAGAGAGGTAGAGAATTTTAGAGAGTGAAGGAGGTTTCCTCTCTGATGCAACAAAAACTACCCAATGGTCATGCATGCCCATTATTTAATCTCTCTTTTAGTGATGTTATAGTATACATAATTGTTCTATCTTTGTTGATAAGAATCTGACCATCAGGATTCTAGAGTTAGGGTTAAGTTTGTTCCCTTGGTATCGTTTTTAGGTTGTCTTCTAGGTCTCTCCCTGGTTGTTGTTGGAATTAAATTTAAAATGAGAAAGGAACGAGCAGATAAATGTAAGTTAGGTTAAGAAAATACGTTAGGCTTTAGCTAAGCAAGTTAGGTTGAAGATGCACTTTGTCAAAGTAAAGGTAGGTAGCTACGTATTTGCATTGAACTCCTGTTTTTATTTATTTTGTAGGATGTCCTCACCTGAACAGTCTACTGGCAAAGAGTCTTCCGGGGAGGTTTATCTTCCTCCTAAGGGTGCTGCCTCAGTTGGAAATACTTCGGCCACACCCCGTCGTAGTACGAGGTCAAGAAATCCCCATCAAGTTCTCCATCCTCAAGTATCTGATGCTCTATCCGAAGATCATGCTCTTACGTTCTCGTCAGGACCCTCTCTCTCTGATAGAGAAACAGAAAGAGAGACACTGCCACCCCCTGCTGCCGCCGTTGCTGCAGGAGAAGAAGTAGAGCATCCCCCAGCCGTTGCTGCAGGAGAAGAAGGAGAGCATCCCCAAGCCGACGGTTCTGCTTCAGGAGGAGGAGCACAGCATTCTTCTGCCTCCGATTCTGCCTCAGGAGGAGGAGGACAGGATTCCCCTGCTGCCGTGTCTGCCACAGGAGGAGGAGGAGGACAGGATTCCCATGCTTCCGTGTCTGCTACAGGGGGAGGAGGAGGACAGGATTCCCCTCCCGAAGTTTCTGCCACAGGAGGACACCATTCTTCATCCTTGCCTGCCACAGCTGCTGTTTCTGATACACCTCTCGACTCCTTGACTATTCTTGTGCCAGCAAAGAGGGGTTGGAGTGGTTCTACAAATGAGGTATGGTTGTTTTTTGTTTCGCTGTATTTTTTGTTATTTCTGTTTTTCAAATACAACAAAAGTTATCTGATTAACGCACCATTCACCATCTTTTTCCTTAAAAGCCTTGATGTATTTGTCCAAAGTCTTCATTGCAAGATTCATTTTGTCATTTCTTTTGTTCATCGAAAGATATTTGTTTGATGTAATAGGCGATACAATTTAATGTAACAGGAAATCAACAAGAAACAGAAAGCGGCTGCCACTACTGCTTCTGTCCCTGAACCTGCTAGGTTGGCAAAAGAGGTATTGCAGGAGAACTGGGTGAATCCTGGACCTCAACTTCAGACAGATATGCAGCTTAATGAAGAGGAGCTACGTCAGAAGTTGGAGCTGGAGCTGCGAGGTAAAGTTGAGGCTGAGATGATATCGAAGATTGAGGATGAGATGCGTAGGAAGAAGATCAATGATCTGGAAAAGGAGTTAGAGCCGGGACTGCGTTTGAAGATAGAGGCTAAGCTAACAAATGATTTGGAGCCCGTTGTGCAAAAGAAGTTGGCTGTCAAGTTGAGGACAGAGGTTGGGACGTTCTTGAATGCACTTGAAAATTACTGATATCTCTCGCGTAAATAAGGTAACTGGGTACCTTGTAACCCTTGTAGAATGTTGATATTAGGAGGTTATGGTAGATTGCTAGCTAATTGGTTTATGGTAGATCGGTGAACTGATTTATGTTCACAAAACTGGATTTTTGCGCTCTGCATAACGCGGTATTGGTTTTATAAAGTTTGAGAGTTTATGGCTCTTTAGTTCTACTTTTGCCGTTCTACTTTTGCCACTAGATTTTTCAAGGGATTAATATCTTGTCTTATTCATTCCTTACTTACAAAATGTATACATACCTTAACAAGACTTCCCTGAGGCTCGAAGGATACCTATGACTTCCACGGCATGTCACTGCCATGATGGCAGCCAATTTTTTTGTAGCCCGATACCTAATAATTTAGAGTATGCTGGGGTTACAGGAGCATTTCAGCACCCAGGGGTTGGCTCTTTTAGCTCATTCCCTGTTCACAAGGCTGTGGATTCAGGGCAAACAAAAGACCCTCTATGGACTTGAGTTCCAATGAACTTTCATCTTAAAGAATAATAAAAGGCTGATTTAGGGGCCGAAAAAAGTGATAGGGGGACCAGATTTTTTATCCCTATCCTAGAGGGGGTTATAAGGGGTGTCAAAATGATATGAAAAGTCTAAGTTACCCTTTTAAATTAAGGATTAACAAAAACCTTTATCTTCTTCTTCATCGTCTCCTCCCGTCTGGTTTTGCTGCGGTTTCACCCAGCCGAAAATTAGATTTTGTGATTCCATAGCCTATTTTCGGCTCAATTTTAACCCATAATCCAGCCGAAATTAGAAGAAGACGATGAAGAAGACGATGTACAGTAAATTTTCGGCTAAGTTTTTCAAAATTAAGTCTATTTTCGGCTGGATTGGCTGCGACACATTTGGTAACTTATTTTTCGGCTGGGTGAAACCCCAAAACTCTAGACGAAAATCAATTATCGTCTGTATTTCATGCAACAAAACCAGACGAAAAATAGGTTACCAAAATGTGTCGCAGCCAATCCAGCCGAAAATAGGCTTAATTTTGAAAAAGCTAGCCGAAAATTTACTGTACATCATCTTCTTCTATTTTCGCCTGAATTCTGGGTTAAAATTGAGCCGAAAATAGGCTATGGAATCACAAAATCTAATTTTCGGCTGGGTGAAACCCTAAAAATCTAGACGAAAATCAATTATCGTCTGTATTTCATGCAACAAAACCAGACGAAAAATAAGTTACCAAATGTGTCGCAGCCAATCCAGCTGAAAATAGGCTTAATTTTGAAAAACCTAGCCGAAAATTTACTGTACATCGTCTTCTCCATCGTCTTCTTCTATTTTCGGCTGGATTCTGGGTTAAAATTGAGCCGAAAATAGGCTATGGAATCACAAAATCTAATTTAGTTTCGGCTGAATTTGTTGACAAAAATCCAGACGAAATTTAATGGTGGTGGTGGCGGTGGCGCTGGTGCTGGTAGTGGTGGTGGTGGCGGCACTTTGAATAGTTTAACAACTAATCTAAGTTTAGTTAAACTAATCTGATTCATTAGTTCTAATTAAATAGGGATATTTTGGTATTTATGAAAATATGTCGGATAAGGGGTTTTTGAAAAAGCTTAAAAATAGCTCTATTTTGTTTTATTATCCGGTCCCCCTATCACTTTTTTCAGCCCTTTAAATCAGCCTTTTCTTAAAGAGTGCCCCCGTTGGCCCTAGTCCCGGAGACATTCTAGCAGCAAGGTACTGCAATTCAATAACCAGACTGTAAAAGAGAGGTCACCGCATGCCAATTCGAAATTGGAGTGTGGCTGAACATCGATAGTTTACCAGAAGATGAAAGCATCAACTGGTTGATTGAAATAACTTCGATTTTGATCAGTTAAAGCATCCACTAGTTGAGTGCAAACTGCAAATCACTTCGATTTTGATCTTTATGCAGATTAGCCATCCTACCTCTACACCAAAGGGCTTAGGCACATACTGTAAAGGGTAGCCGTGCTGATTACTCTTTCAGTCCAAGATTCTTCAGTCAAGAAGAGTGTAAAGTTTGTTTGGATAGCAGTTAGAAGTTACTTTTCGACTTCTGGAAGCAAAAATGTCAGAAGTTAGTTTGGCAACACAATTTCAGAATAACTTCTGGAAACAAAAAAGTTAACTTTTCAGAAGCTGACTTCTGAAATAGACTTCTGAAGAAGAGAAGTGCTTCTGTATCCAAACAAGCTATAAGTCTAAAGGACAATAAAAATAAGTTCAACGAAACAAAGGTAAGCCTACTGACATGGCTTGCAGCACAATTTAACATTATAAAGTAAGAAATCTTGGCAAGGCAAACTTGTAATAAATTACAGTGACTTTTGATAGGACTTTCAAGTTGTTTCGACGACAAAGAAGTACGCAATCTCTAAAATGTTTTTACAGAGTAGCTGGCTAAAACTGAGCTTAAGAAAGAGTTGTGATTCCGGGGCTTCAAAAAGTGAAGCCCCCTGAATAATTGGTTCCACATAGCATTTTGGCTCTCCCCTTATGTAATTTTTTTTAAATACCAAATTTGCCCATTATGTTTAGTGTTTAATTAACATGATTAACTTAACTAAATTAATTAAAGCATGATTAACAAAACTAATTATAATTAGGATAATTTTGAAAAATCGAAAAAAAATAAAAAAAATTCAACCTGTAATTCCTTCAAAGTACACAAAAATATCGAAATTTTTGATTTTCATTTTTAACTTTCTGAAGCTACTTACGCCCAGCAACACAGGCCGTAAGTTAGAGTTACGACCTAAAAGGCAAGCCGTAACTAAATTTACGGCTGGTTGTTCATACATAACTAGTCGTAAGTTTATCTACAATTTACGGTTAACAACGATAAAACATTTCAAGACGTAAGTTGAGTTACGACCCATAAAAATGACTTACGGCTCATAACTTTGCGACACAAAGTTTTGTGAGATTAACAAGACTTACAGCCAGTAAGTAAGTTAGCCGTAACTTTCATGACCTTCGGCTAGTAAAGGGTAGACGTAACTTAGGTTACACCTAGTAAGTAGCAGACGTAATTGAGTTACGGCTACTTGTTCTATAGATCCAAGCCGTAACTGCTACTTACGGCTGAGAACGATGAGTTTCAAGTGGCTGTAAGTCTTTCTGGTTCACTTTTTTTGATTGATTTCGATAGAATCTAACCTAAGTAATAAAAAATCGAGACATGGGTTTAGATTCTTACCTTTCCTCCTCCATTGCTTCATCATTATGGGTTGAATCCATCAAAGTTGAGAAAAAAAAGGGTTTTGAAGGTTTTGATCACAAATTTTTGATTCTCAGATTTTTTTGTTTTTATGTTTTTGATTTTTGATTTAAATTAGATCAAGAAAAGTAGTAGATTAGGAAATATATTAGATTAGGGTTAGGTTAGATTATAATTTATAAGGAGGGGTAATAAGGGTAAAGGGTTACTTAGACAACCATTTTTTGACACCCCTTATAATGTTCAACTGGATAGATGAAGTAAAAGTAAGTGAAGCCCCAGAATCACAACTCTTAAGAGAACTCTTCTTTTCTGTCGTAAATCATATCCAGTTAGAAAGCAGTTCTTTTCTGTCGTAAATCATATCCAGTTAGAAAGCAGCACATGATATAAAACCCATACCAATATCAATAAATCTATAATAGTCTATAATACTGTTTTCATATTTTTAAAGCAGTTGCTCATTAAAGAGAAAGACAAAAGTGTATCCGGGACCATGCTCCGTCGGGATCTAAAAGTTGAAGTTTGCAACTTCTTCGCCATCATCATCATCGCCTATTTCTTCATCATGAGTAATCGTCCCGAAATCATCTTCAATGTCATCTTCCCAATCTTCATCTTCGTCCATCATGCTCTTACTAGTGCTTGGTTTGTTCTTCAACCCAGTACTCAGAAGCACGGATTCTCCACCAGAGTTCTCCATGTCCTTCCTCAGCTTATCCATACTCTGTCGTCTGCGTTCCTCTTCCAGCCTTTGCTTCTCTTACCGTCTCTTGTCAAGATCTTTCCTGAAACCAACAGCTGAAACCAACAGAAGAGAAATACAAAAAGAATTGATATGAGCAGCCTATACAATTTTTACAAGAAATCAATGAACATTAGGGTAAGTAAAAAAAGCATTACTTATAGGTCTCCATGAACTCATCAGCACTTGCGTCTACGGTCTTAAAAAAGGCATCCATACCAGCTCCGGTGACTGCAGATACACCGACAAAGCGGAGATTGTTGTAGAATTCGTCCAGGACAAGTGAAAGGCTTCTTGTTAGGGTTGATGTGTATGAGTGGTCAGAATCTAGTGCCGCTTGCAATACTTCAAAATCTATCATCCACTGTTCACATGACATCAAGATTCTAGTAAAGATTCTAGTATTGTACGAAAAGACTGATTATACACTTAGCAAATTAAAATCGCAAGCTGGCAAGCAACAAAGTACAAAAGGCAAACAATACATTGTCACTTATCAACTGATCGAGAAAAAAAAAAGTCAAGGTCCTGACCTACAGCAATACCTTCAGGTTAAGTGTCTCTTATCCAGACTATAGAACTAAAGGGCTTGCAAGAATAAGTAAACAGACTAAGATGAAAAATTAAATTGCTTAGGACAAATCAAAAGGGTGTAGCTCATCAAAGAGTGCCACTTTCTGGACATCCTTAAGCTTTGAACTTCAACCATGAACCGTAATCCATTACTTGTTCGAAAACATAAAAAGTTGTTTATAGTTTGTTGAGACAAGTGGGAGGTAAATTCACTGTTAACAGTTATTTACTGCCAGTTCTCATAGTTTGTTGAGAGAAGACATCACATAATTGCATCAACGTAATCAGAAAACAGGAGTCAAAGTTCCCAGTTGGAAAACTTACCTCCAAAGCGAACTCGTGCTGAACCAATCGATCCATAAATGTTGTTTCTTACTACCTATACAAACACAAAACACAACTCAAAATCACATTCAAGACACAATACCTCAACATTTTGAGGGAGTATTTGTACATACCTGCCATTTACAATGATGATAAGTTACAGTCTTATCAATTGCAAGTTTCCCCATTGTATATAAAAGAATATCCTCACTCTCTCCCCCCTTATTAGACTCGAATACAGAAGCAACATCAGAAACTCTAATATCATCACAAGAAACAGGTTGATTAAAGGGCATCAATAAGAATATGGGGGTTTTAGGTTTACCTGGGTGTTATTAGATAAAGATTCAGTCTGCATCATTACAGGTTCTTCCTTTACTGGCTTAGACTCAGAATCTATCTCCATTCTCCACAAGAACAAGCAAAACTTAAGAACTCGGGAAATTTTCAATATGGGTTTTTCTAAGAACACGAGTAAAATCAAGAAACATAAAAAATTTCTCTTGGGAAATTTATCAAATACTAAACATAAACCTAGATGTATGGGTAGAAAACCTTGATTAGGGTTTTGAAACAGATAGTTTGGGTATTTTTATGGAACATTTGTCAATGGAGAGAGAGAGAGCGAGAGAGTACTCGTTAATGGAGAAATGAAATCTTCTGGAGGCTGGAGCAGAACTGTCGTTTGTCCGTAAACTAGACTCGAGGAGGTTTTATAATTATAGTGAAACTAGTGTAACAGCCCGTGCGTTCGCACGGGCTCCAGCCAATACTC
>JAJJMA010269216.1:0-15146 GCA_023529015.1 Papaver nudicaule | reverse complement strand
CACATTTGTTCATATATAGATTCTAAATTTTTTAATTTGTATAATGTATATATTTTTGCTTTAACTACAACAAAAAAAAAAAAAAAAACACAATTTTTCAATTTAATTATCTAACATTTTTTTTCCTAAAGCTATGAAAAAAGGTTTTTGATAGTCACATTTCGCGATTGGTTTTGTGCGTTTTAGTTTCTCATTAACGATCTATCTTGTATACTACGCTGACTACTTAAATCATTTTAAAAAAATTGCCGCAGCATTCGGCCGCCTTGCAAATCTACAATGTTCCATCCCCACTCAAAGAAAAATCCTGGATCCGCCCCTGAATTTTAGAAAGCTGATAAAAGTAATTAGCATTCATAAGATGCATAACAACCTAAATCTTGAGATGCCGACAGAAGATGCTCTAAAATAACTTTCCACATTTAAGTGTCTAGGAAAAGACTCACTCCAAGCAACAGTTTTTGCTAGTCATGACGGGCAGTGGTGTACATTTGCTATTAACTTATTTTATGGTCATAGCTGTTGATGCTCTTAAAGAAGCATATCAATCAACTGGGAACCGTCGATTTTACGGCTTCAATTTTTCCAGTCAACAATTACCAATTTGTTTCTAAATTAACCGGTGTAGTCGCAACAGTAAAAGCTGCTGATAAAAGTTGTTCTTGCTTGGTAATTCGAGATACGTGTTTTGTTATGTTTTCCATTGTCATTCTAACTATCATGAAAAATACTAACTCGAATCTTGAGATGCCAAACAAAGATGTTGCATTATCAATTAGTAACAATAAAAAAAAGGTTAACAAACTGATTAGTGTAAAAGCCAACAACAAGAGAACTAAATTGAGATTTTTTTTTTTGTTTGTTTTGATCGATCGGCTGTACTGAATTAACAAGATCTTATTACGAAACCAAGACGATCATAACAGCTCTCATCGACTTATAAGATTAGAGAAGCTTAAAGGCTTTACTTTGAGAATTACTTAGTTAGTCTTGCTATTTTAAGTTGTTGTCTAGGCATAGACATTTATGGTTCAAGCTGAATCTTTTCCAAATGCTAAATATGCAGTCAGACACTGAAAATTATACAGCTTGTTACGAAACAAATTCAGTTAATATAACCAATCAACTCAGCTGAAACGAATTGAGATCAAAGATGGGTTTGCGATGCATGTGTCTGCTAAGAAGATGACCTACACTCACCAATTGGGTTTTTCCGTGGCAGCTTGAGACAAAGTAGAAAACACAAAAATAACAGCATCATTCCATTTTAACATTGAGTGGTACATATCAAAATAGAAAATGTAAGAAACTATTGAAAAAGAGTTGTATTCCCTAATAGTAACGATGAGAAACTAGCTAGATTTAGTCCCCTTAAAGGACAGCAACTTTCACTACTAAAATTATCTAGTTAAATCTAGCAATGCAAAGAAGGGAGTCTGCGAAGAAATTGAAAACATTAGAACATCCATGAGTACTGACTCAGTAATTTCTAGATATCTATTAAATTAGTTTTAGATTCCAGATAATTCATTTAACTTGATTACACAATTATAAATCACAATGTTCCAATAATATACTTCGAGTAGGGTGGATCTTAGATAAACATAGTTAGATGGCTGATAGGCATCAATTACAGCATTAGAGTAACAAAAACAAGGAAAGCAACTGAAACAACCAACAAGAACTTGCACCAAATTTCGTAACTTAGAGCAAAAAGTTAATCTACTAATACAGTTTGATGCATCATCATCTTCTATTTCAAATCAAATATAGGAAACCAATTACATATCTACTGTAATCATACACCAGAATCCAGATCTATAAAAAAGATTGATATAAATAACCGGATCTGAGTGACCGCATATAAAGATAATACCAACCGACAAATGGAAAAACGAAGAGCAGCTAGCTACATTAAGTATTTGAGAGCAAAAATCATATTGCGGCGAGATGTTGTTGTTAATGGTGTTTAAATATCTTATCATATTTTCCAAGTTGTTGTTAGTGGAATTGAAGATCATACATCTGTGGTTGCTTTCGGTTTAGGGTGATGAAGATCTAGGTTTTCTCATTATCCAGTTGTTGCTGCTCCGAGCTAAGGTCTGTTCTTATATCCTTTATACAATACCTGCCCGTATGGACTAGGGTTAGTAATGTGACTAACAGACGGTTAGGATTGCATATCATCCTTTACAGCGGCATGTGGAAGGCTACAAACCGTTTATTCAGATACATTCTTTTATCAGGACGGCAGTAGATCTGAGTTTAGTGACATGGAAAAATCGTTGCCAATTCCCGAGGTTTAGGCTGCCTTCTTACCAATACATACTCTATCTACGAGTTGGGTGGAATTGCCTTATCCACCACAACAAATAAATGGACGTTTTGTGCTTGCTAGTTAGTGTAGGATTTAGGTCGGTCACAAGTTCGGAGTTTTATGGAAACTTATCTTGGTGAGTTGGTGGAATTCTAGATTATTCTAGGACATTTCATAATTGTTTACTTATGCCTAAACTAGGAAATTATATGTATGTCTAGAATGTTCTTTGTAGACAAGTATTAGGAAACCCTTTTACTTGTAGGGTAAGTATGTAACCTATATAAATAGAGCCCTTGGGAGAACCTATGAGATATACCAGAAGCTCTTCTTCTCTCTTGGGTTTTATATATTCTCTCTGTATGACAATATATAAAATCACTTATTCCTTCCCGAGGATTCAACCTCGTTAATTCTTGTCTTCTTGATTGTGTGTACTTGGTGTTCTTGGCGTATTAAGATTGTCTTTGCAGCTATTGGTTAAACGTTTCCGCAGGTTTTAGCGCAACAGTTAGGCTAGCCCTCAATCTTTTGAGAGGCTGTTCACCCTCTGAAAGGAAGCTCGAATCGATTGCGAACTCAAATTTCGAGCTTCAATTTTGAAGTCAGGAATGACTTATGCCGATCTAAATAAGTGGTAAAATTCGCAAAATAGGTGAAGGTACAACTGTAGAAAGCTGATAAAGGTTGTTCTCACTTGGTAGTTCAACGTGCACCTTTTTGTTATAACACCCAGTGTCATTCTAGATTACCTATAATCAGCAGACATATTCACAAGGTATATAACAGCTCGAATCTTGAGATGTCATAACTTGAGTAAGTTTTTGATGTCGTTCATCGTGACTATCAATCGATGAAAGCGAATAAAAACAAATGCTAATAACAATCTTGAATACGATGAGTGTTAAACCAATATCTATACGGCTTAGCATTCGATCAACATATCTGCCATGTGCCAGCCTTCTCAATTTCAGTCAGTTCTTCATTTCCTTGGGTATTTCTAAAATTCAGAGGTTTGCGGCAGCCAGGTTCAAAAATATAAAATATTCAAACTTATTTTTTCTGATTTTTTAAAAAAAGATTTACTATATTAATTTATTTTTTTAATAATTTTTTATTACTTGGTTGGTATAACCTGTGTCGAGCACTCTACTAGTGCCGCTCGTCCTATCCGCGCCTGGCATCCTAATATTGGCAGCTCGGCGGATGTTAAACCTCACCTGGCAAACAAATATTAATACTGGTTTGTCAGGCCATTTTGGGTTTTGTTCATCCCATTGTGGCACCAAAATAAACAAATTTTGGGTTTGTTCCTTCCATAGAAACTGCCATAAGGAAAGAAAATCAAGATCAAGGATGGGTTTCCATGTGTTGTGCAACAAGATGACCAATTGGGTTTTTCTATTGCAGCTTGAGACCAGAACGAACAAAAACTAAACACTTCATTACAATAAATATTAGGTGATAAATAAATCAAAATGTAAAGCAAAGATTTCTCATTGTTGGAAACTTGTAGGCAATATCTTACAATTAGAGTCGCCACTGTCACATTTCTTGTAAAAGCAAATCATTGTCTTTGTATTTTAAGTTTACGACATCATGCGACGAGAACAAAATATTTGAGGAGATATTTGATCTTATCCACAAAAAACTTCGAATCTCCATCTGCACACAGTAGAAATTTAGAAGATCAAATTGCGTGAAGAAAAGGAAGATTATGTTTTTATGAGGGAAACTCATAATGTGATAGAGATATTGTTGTCGATAGTAACAGTTTATAGAAATCCTAGAAAAGAAGATCATAGATCCTAAGTTGTTTTTGTTTTTTTGGGATTTTTGTGTTTGAGATCTAGGTTTTTTTGTCTGTTGTGGCTGCTTTCGATAAGAGCATAAGCTTTATATAAAAGGACATAGGTTAGAATGGGAGTTTGTGAGTCGTGGATTCCATTTCATCAATTCTTATAAGATGAACGGATGGTATATGATTTTCGGGCTGGGATTTTATTATGATTTGCGTGGAAGGCGTTGAGAGGTTTGATGGGATGAACTCATTCCCTTCTAGTGGCCAACTAATTGTAGGTTGTGGCTTGAGTTCCGATTTGGTGGAACCCTACCGCTTTATCGCAGCTCATACATAAATTGACGAGAATAGGTTATGAATTTATTAGAAAATAGAAATATGTATATAATCTCATTATAGCCAGGGCCACCTACCAGTATAGCCTCACAGTACAAGAAAAATGTCATAGACTGCATTTTTCAATTCACTTCAGCCTTCCAAATTGGAGGACTAAATCTCAGAACATGATAAAGTTTAAACCACTTCGGCTCCACACTACAAATAAATAATTAGCCCTTCACTTCATTTATGATTAAATCCACATTTCTACCGTTTTGTTCGCCATAGTTCTCCCTATTTATTCCCCACAAAACCTGGCAGATTGCAAAAACAATGGCTGGTCAAAGCTTCCTGCCCAGCTTCTTAGCTTTCTGACCTTACAAACCGAACTTTTTAGTTTGGTTGGTAATTACGCATCAAAGACTGTCTAGTAGATAGGCTTACAAGTCCGTTGGTACGTAAGAGGTTAAAGTCCGTTGGTAAGCATTGCTACTGTGCTTTATCAGTTCTGCCATCACTGTTGGTTTCATCTTACCAAGTTGTGGGTCTTGGCTTCTGATTCTTCTTTTCTTAACTAAGAAATGCATTTAGTTGAATATGAAGCTGGTGCTAGCATTCAATAAACTGATTACAATAGATAGATGATGTATGCATTGAACTGAAATAGTAGATTGCGTAATCAGACACCGAATCCATGGAAAAGATTGAAATAAAGAATCGGATTTCTCTAACGGGTTCTAATTCACCCCCAGTCGATTTACAAAACCGACACCCGACAAGAGTTTCGAACACATCAAAGAATTGAGAGGAAAAAAACACTTTTAGCCAACAAAATCTTGCAATTATCTTCTTTTATCTCCTTCCATATTTATCTGTTTACAAACCTACAATACTCCTTTACAGCACTACCTGGAAGGCGTCAAACCGTTTATTCATTTCATTTTATTTCAAGATTCAATCCTTTATTGCGGTGGTAAATCTGTGGTGCCAATGCAGGTCGATTGTAATGGCATGGAAAGTGTCTCTGCCAATTGCAGCAATTTTGGCTGCCTTCTTCTTAGAATTACTCTTGCTACGGTTCAGCCGAATTGCCTTTGGACTCAAATGTGTTTACCATAAAAGGCACATCACATCATAAAAGACTCAAATCTTCTAACTAGTCTTGGAAAACCAGTCCCTTGCAAATCAGAATTAAGACTAAGGACAAATGATGCGATGCAATGGATCTCTTACAAAAAAAAATAAAAAAATATTCATAGATCGGTAGAGGACCAACACACCCTTCATCGGTTGAAGAAAGATACATCAATCAACTGCGAACCATCCAATTTACAGCTTCTATTTCCAGTCGACAATGACTAGTCCTGAACTAAATTAACTGGTAAAATTCGCAAAAAAGGTGAACTGAAGCTATGAGCAGAGAAAGCTGATAATTGTAATACTCTCCTTTTTATTAATTTGCCAACTGTCAGAGGACATATTCACAAGAAACAACACCTCGAGTCTTGAGATGCCAAACAAAGATGCTCTATAACAACTGGGTGAAAAATCAGTCGAGCGAGTTCTACTAGGAACACAAATGAAAAAAATGCTAATATGAATTTTGTGATGCTAACAATCAGACAAGTGCAAAATAGGAGAAGTTACAACTGTTAAAGAGGGAGCAATGACATAAGAGGGAGAATGGCTCAAAGGCTAAGCACGACTTCATGTTTAAAAATGAAGGCTAAGATAAGAAAGGCAAGATGACGAAGGATGTAAAACCAGCATCACTTGTAATTACTGAAGCCCCTAAAATAAAAAAAAAAAAAAAAAAAAAAAGTTGCCTAGCTAAAAAATGAAGGTTTTGTATTTGTTACTCTAGGTCAACCAAGGGAATAGTGATACATGCACAAGTCTGGGCTGTCATTCTCCCATTTTTGTACTCTGATCAGATGCCTAAGCACATTCCAAATGGTCTGATACGGATTGATGCAAAGGAATCTGGACTTAACAACACAAGTGACACGAATCAACTACAATATTAGGGAGTAACCTTTGATGATTTTGTAATTCTAGAGACATCATGTTCAAAGTAATTGTAACCTTTAAACGAAATCGTAGTTTAGATTCGTGCATTTCAAAGTGGAAGAAAAACAAGAACTGAAGAGAAAGTAATAAAGACTTGTACATAATTTCATAAGTTAGGTAAAACTTCATCTGCTATTACAGATTACAGATTGAGAAAACACTTAGACATTTACCGTAATCAGACATGTTTTCTGCACAACCGGATCGAACAACCCACCGGATCTTCTCTTGAAACACAACGAAAGAACAACGAATCGGTACAACAAGTTGGTTTTAAATTAATTATTTGAGAGGAAACATCATAGTGTGGGAGATGTTACAGTTGATAGTGGAATATCTAATATTTGCAATGATTTTGTTTCTGCTGCAGTTGTTTTTTGTTTAGGTTTCAAGATATAAATTTTTCTTCATCTGCTGCGAGATGAGACCACTTTATGCTTTATAATACCAGAATGTTTGGACTAGGGTTAGAATGTAACTAATTGACGGTTAGGATTGAATATAACCTCTTACAACATGTGGAAGGCGTTAAACCGTTTATTCATTACTCTATGAGTCACTGCCTTTTTCTATGGATTACAGTAAAAACTCTTTAAAATAATACTCGTTAAATTAGTAATTTCTCAAAATTAATAATTTTCTCTGATTCCAAAACTATTAATTTAAAGAGTTTCGACTGTACTTATATTCTTGCAACGGTTCAAGTGGAATTGCCTATGGAAAGTTCACCTTCAAAGGCTCAAAACCGCATTGATAGATTGTTGTTTGGTATTTTTTTTCCTTTGGAGCATTCATCAGTTTTGTTCATTTGTCAATAGTTTTGGGCACATTCATAAAGCCATGAACTGAAATTAATGGGAAACAGAAAGAAACACTTAAACTATCAAATAAAGTGGCTGAAGGAGTAAATTACTCTTCATTTTGAGGCCTTAATTTTTTTTGTTTTGCTTCGGGCCACAAAAGTTTCATGTAGGACAATAGTGCTAACTTAATTTGTTAGGCTGTTATGTTATACACTATCAGTTTGTTCGGCTTGTTATTCGTCTAAATCAGGGCTGTCTTTGACATTTAGACGACCCTGTGCGGAAAGAGTTCTGAGCGCCCTTTGATCCAATTTTCAATTTTTTTGCCCCTACACATACTATAATATTGATGCTTTGGTAGTCTTCAGTAACATTAATAAGAAAAAAAAAATTGATGTCAAAGCAACAATGATATGAATCCAAAAATAGGTGAACTTAACAAGTTCTACCTAAAACAGTCAAATACGGATGAGAAGATGCTTTAGGATATAATCGAAGTGATTGTAAATATGTAATCAAGTTTATAACTGATTGTGCCTTGTATTTAGCTGATTTTATTCTATTGATTGCCCTTTCAACTAGATTTTAGCGAAATAAAATTGATCTTTTGTAACTGATTCTTTAATTCTTTAATTCTTTAAAAATTAAATATTTTTGAATGATGATTATATTGCGGAAGTTCTGGTGGAGATGTATGAGCATGGTGTCGCCATTGGCGTCGCTCATACAGAGCTCCTTAAGCTCTAGTTGTAGTGGTGAAGCAAGACTAAGTAACTGTAAACTTAATGTCTTTATTGATCTCTTGAACTTGCTTGGATTTGCTTTCTTGCTTCAGTGTTTTTCAAATGATACAGACTTGCCTATTTATAGGCTTTACATCACCGACTACCACATGTCCTAGACTTCTCTAGAAACCTTTGACTCTAGGATTAGCCCAACCGACCATTGAATACACCAGAACATTCTAGACATTTTTGTCTCTTGACATTTCTCATCTTGGCCGACTCATCTAACTTTATCTAGACTATTCTAACTGACTATGTTGCTAGATTGTTCTAGCTACACATACAGACCACAACACTCTAGATATTTCTAGAGTTTTCTCATTTTCTTACATAGCATTACAAGTCTTTTGGTAGACATTTTTCTCTTTTCAACCATTGCAAATTATACGTTCCAACACCCCCTCTTAATTTGTAATGGTTGTAACGCATTCGGATCTTCACCCAATCTTTGATTCTCCTTAGCTTTCTCTTGCCCGCTTTTCTTGCTCGCGTCGTCGTATCTTCATTTGTTGACTTCATCTTGACTTTTCTTGTGTCTTCATAGCTCTTGTTTGCTTTTCTTTCTTTGACCTGGCCATCACGTAGCTTGATCTTTCTAGATACAGAGGCTCCGCTTAAAGCCGGTTTGCTCCTTCTTGGTTATCTTGAAACTTTACCGTCTTGGATCCAGAGGCTTAGCCTTCTGCTGATATTCCTCACCATTTCACGAAACTTAACCACTTTGGGTTCAGAGGTTCCGCCCACTCTGGCTTGGCCGAGTAGAAAATTGGACATTTGAGGAGGCATTCTTTGTGCTCTCTTCCCTCAAACTTGTATTTAGAAATGCATTTTTCAGCATCTCTTTGTGAGGAAGAATTTTTCATTTTGAATTTGATTTTGAAAACAGAAGGAGGGGACTTGAAAAGACAGAGTGAAATGTTATAAGAAAGTTGGGTGTAGCTCTTAGGCTTACACTCTTGAAAGGCAGTCACTTGACTTACTTCTGGCTAAAATGTATTTCACGAGCTACTCTTTCTTTCTTTTTTTCTTTTTTTCATAATTTGATTCTGGGTGATCGGTAATTTCTACGTACTGGGGGTTGTAAAAATAACACAAAACATGGATAGCTAGAGAGTCGTACATTTGCATCTCCTCATTTTCCTTATTTCATTTGCGCGTTCGTAGCGGAAACTTTGACGCCCACAGTTTTTGACGCCCCATATAGATCGAACCCGCTCTGATACCATGTTAAAAATTCTTTGTGGCTCTGATACCATGTTGGAAATTCTTTGGCTCTGATACCATGTTGGAAATATAAATATTTTTGATGATGATTATATTGCGGAAATGTGGCGGAGTTGTATGAGCATTGTACCGCCTTCGTCGCTGCTCATACAGAGCTCCGAAGGCTCTACTAGTATTGATGTGAACAAGAGGGGAAGCATGTTCTGATTTAACTTAAACTTGAACTTTCTACTCTTTATTGATTCTTGCTTGATTGGTTACAAATGTTGCACGGTATGGATATTTATAGCCTTCAACAACCGACACTCTAGAATGTTCTCTACATTTCTAGCTTTTACATTTTCATATTACATGAACAGACTAATATTGAATTCTCTACTTTTCTCTAGATAATTCTAATTCTACACTCTTCCTTTCATGCCGACTCAATCTTTAAACTTGTCTAGACAATTCTTAGAACTTTCTAGACCTTTGACTAAGACTATTGATCCCTTGACCGAACTCTCTTTACTCCATATTTTTCTAGATCATTTTTACACTAGATATTACAAGTCTTTGTTAGACATTTCTAGAACATTCTAAACATTACAAATTACATGTTCTAACAGTGATTACATTTATCTCCCATCTATAGGGGCTTCAGGTGGAATCTTTTTGATGTGGAATAGAGATGTGATAGCAATGGAAGATAATTTTATTGGTGCATTCACAGTCACAGCAAAATTCAGGAATTTTTCAAATAACTTTGTGTGGGATTTCACTACAGTTTATGGGGCTTCTGATCCTGGCTACTATGATCAGTTTTGGGAGGAAGTTCAAGATGTCAGAATCATATTCACTGATCCATGGTTGGTAGGAGGTGACTGGAATGCTACTCTTTATCCATCAGAAAGAAACAACAATGGCGGGTGCAACAGAGGAAGGAAGTATTTCTGCAAGTTTATCAATGCCAATAGCCTGATTGATATTCCCTTGTCTGGTGGAGCTTATACGTGGACAAATTCTCAAAATCCACCAATTTTGGTGAGGTTAGATAGATTTTTCTTTCAAGCAGAGTGGGAAGAGAATTGCATTTCAGTGGTTCAGTTTAGGCTCAAAAGGCCCATCTCTGACCATGCATCAATACCGTTGATATGCAATGCAGGTAATAACTCAAAATCTCCCTTTAGGTTTGAGAATTATTATTTGGATCATCCTAATTTTCTAGCTAAGATGAAAATGTGGTGGGATAACTTGACCTTTGTTGGTAATCCTAGTTACATTATAGCAAGGAAATTACAGGGCCCGAAATTTTTCATTAAAAAATGGGGTAGGGGGACTTTTGGTTCTTTACAGGCTGAAGTTGACAATTTGGAATCCTTAATTGATGTGTATGATAGTTTTGAGGAAATAAATTTCTTAAATGAAGAGGATTATGCTGAAAAGGAAATTGTTAGAATCAAACATAAGAAGGCTTCTCTTAATTTGGCAAGAAAATGGCATTCTACATCAAAAGGTCAATGGTTAGAAGATGGTGAAAGAAATTCAAAAAAATTCCATAAAAATGCTTCTTATAATCAGAAAGTGAACACAATACATTCACTGTTAATCAATGGAACTATGAGTCATGATAAGGAGGAAATTCAAGAGAAAGCAAAAAACTTTTATGTGAACTTATTCACTGAAAATGTACCCGTTAGACCTACGTTTGATAATTTAGAATTACCTAAACTCAGTGTTATTCAGAGTATAATGTTAGAGAAGACTTTTGAGGTTGAGGAAGTGAAGAAGGTGATATGGGGTTTTGGGAAGAATAAATCCCCAGGTCTAGATGGCTATACAATGGAGTTTTTCAAGCTGTATGGGAAATTATTAGGGCTATTTAATGTTTGGTACCCGGCAAAAGACCAACACATAGCGTTGGTACCCAACTTTTCAAATATTAAGCTTTGATACCTAGATCTAACAGAGACCGTCAAGTCAAACAGTTGACTGACCCAACTAAAATTTCTGTAACCAAAATTGTGTTATTACATTATTAACCCTCTTATTGCTAACAATGACTTTGGTTGCCCTAACGTCTTGGCATGTGTTACCATCCTTGATGATTAGTATCGGATATTGGACGGGTATAGATGATGAATGAAAAAGATAAAAACCTGATACCAGGGATTGTGTAGTTCGTGTCGGGTGAAGAAAATTTAACCCAGGTGAGGAAGAATCATTTTTGCTTAATCTTGCTGGTGGTTCTACGAAGTCCTTCTCTACATCGTTGTTGGTTGATTTTAAAATTTATTATAGAACCCTAAATTCTGGTTGTATATGGGTAACGTAATTAGTGTAAACCCTAGAACTGCTGACACCTAGTATAATCAATGGTCGACGATTTGTTACTCATTTTTCAAGTTAGTTCCTTTCTTGATCTGAAATGTTAGATTTGGGTTTATATAAATTTGATTGTAATGTGAAAGATGTGTGATTTAATTTTGATTATCCCAATTGCGTGAAAGACCGAAATCAGAGGAAGAAATCAATTCGAGATCAACAAAATTTGAGCAGCTAATTTAATCTTCTTGAAGGATCTGGTTGTTTTTCACATATTTCTTTGGTGCAAACAATCGTTTAATGGTGATTAATTTGATTTCAATTGAAATCATATTTTACTGATTCGGGGGATTTAGGCATAAACTCTCAATTCGACGTGAAAATCATTCACATTCATGAGCAGCTACTTTGGAATAGAAAGAAGCTACTACGCCACAGATTCTCCGATAAAGCTTGCATCCGTGCAAGTGCAAGAAAAGCTTGACAGAGTTTTCAATAGCTGGATCAACTGGACTTTTGATATGGATTGGATGCTGAAATCATAGTTTACTGAATTGGAGGATTTAGACTTTAATGGTTAAAACTTCGGCAATTTGATTATGAATGGCTCAAATTGAACGATATGAGGTTTTGTGAATGTTTTGATATTTTTAAGATCAGAGTTCTAGGTGCGACGAGAAAGAAGAAGAAAGAGAACGGTGGTAGAGAAGGTGTAGAAGGGGTGTAAGTAATGTGCTAATAGTTAACGGTGTTAACTAATTATTTCTTACTATTAATTTAAATATATAAATAAAAGAATGTTAGTTCAACAGTTTGACTGTTTGGTCAACATCCATTTCAGGTACCAAATCTTAATATTTAAAATGTTGGGTACCAACGCTTTGTGTTGGTCTTTTGTTGGGTACCAAACATTAAATAGCCCAAATTATTAAGGATGATATGATGGCAGTGATGAGAGAATTTGAAGCTACTAGTAGATAGGATTGGAGGGTAAATTGCACAAACATTGTGTTAATCCCTAAATGTGATGGTGCAAACAACATGCATAACTTCAGGCCAATTAGTTTGATTGGAGGGGTTTATAAGATTATTTCAAAGCTTTTAGCAGACAGGATGAAGGTGGTTTTGCCTAGCATTATTTCTTATTTTTAAGGGGCTTTTGTGGATGGTAGACAAATAACTGATGGCATTTTGATAGCCTCTGAGTTAATAGATACAAGAGAAAGAGAAGACAATCCTGGTCTGGTTTTGAAGGTTGATTTAGAAAAGGTATTTGATAATGTGAGTTGGTCATGTCTGGATTACATATTAAGGAGGTTTGGTTTTGGCAATGTCTGGAGGAACTGGATACAATGGTGTCTAAATACTAGATTTGTTATGACAATCAATGGCAATGTTTCTTCTTTGTTCAGAAGTGGAAAGGGCATTAAACAAGGTGACCCAATGTCCCCATTTCTATTCATTATGGTTGTGGAAGTACTGTCAGTTTTGATCAAGAAAACAGCTAGTATGAATCTATTTTCTGGTTTTAGACCTGCTGCTAATGCAAATCCTATCAATCATTTGCAGTTTGCTGATGATTTGATTGTCTTTCTTGATGATAATGTGGAGAAGGTACAAAATATTAAAAATGTCCTATTAGCTTTTGAACTAATATCTGGTCTCAAGGTGAATTTCAGGAAGAGTGCCATGGTGGCTGTTGGAAATGCTCTCAATGTAGTGGAATGTGCAGCTATTTTTGGCTGTCCCATAACAACTTTCCCAATGAAATATTTGGGTATTCCACTTGGAAGCAAGTCTAAAGCAATAGGTGTTTGGGATGTCGTTATTCCAAAGTTTCAAAAGAAGCTTAGCATTTGGCAGAGGAGGTACTTATCCAAGGGAGGTAGACATTTGTTGATTAAACATGTTCTTTGCAGTTTGACTGTATATTACTTGTCACTGTTTCAGATTCCTGTATCAGTAGAGAAACAGTTAGACAAAATCATGAGACAATTTCTTTAGGGATCAACTGCTCAAAAGAGCAAAAAAAAGTTGGGTGGGATGGCCTAAAATTTGTTTGCCTAAAGAAAGAGGTGGTGTTGGTATTAAAAAATTGAAATTAATGAACAGGTCTTCACATGCAAAATGGATATAGAGATATGGCAATGAAGAAAAAGCATTGTGGAAAAGAGTCATTAATGAAAAGTTTGGTGGGAACAAAAGCTTATTTACCCAACGAGTCTAAACTTGCTGTGGGTAAGAGTTTATGGGATGGAATCATGAAGAGTAAATAAGTGATAGAACAAAACTCTGCAGTCCAGATTCACAGAGGTAACAAGGTATTTTTTGGAAAGATAATTGGCTGAAGTGTCAATCACCAAAGTCTTTTTTCCCAGGACTATATAGGATCACTAGAATCAGAGATGCTACAATTCAAGATGTGGTGGATATTTATGGGAACTGCAATTTTGCCTTTAAAAGACTACTGAAAGAAGAAGAGGTTCAAGATGTGGCACATTTACTAATTTCTATTCAGGTCCTAGTGAGTGGTAGTGGCTCAGATCATAGACTATGGCAAGCAGGGAATCATGGCTTTTCTGTCAAAGAATGTTACAAAGCATTAGAAGAAGAAGGTTTGATCATGTTTCCATACAAGTGCATATGGATCCAAGAATACCTCAAAAGGTTATATTTTTTGTGTGGACTTTGTGTTACAGTGGTGCTCCAACAATGGATACTTTCAGAAACACAATACAGGTAAATGCTTGTGTAATGTGTAAGAAAGCTTGTGAATCAAATAACCATCTTTTTCTGCACTGTGTAGAAACAAGGTCAGTATGGCACTATTTCCTGAGCATATACAACCTGCAGTGGGTTTTTCATGATAATGTTAGAGCAACAATATGGGAATGGAGGAAGAAGAAGAATAAAGCTACGGCAATTAGAAAACGCATCTGGGATATTTATCCATTCGCAATTTGGTGGGCTGTGTGGGTAGAAAGGAATGCAAGATATTATAGTTGGAAGTACAAGACTCTAAATCAGATTATAGACAGTGTAAAAATCTTCATTTACAATTGGTGTACGGGAACGGATATCTTCAAGGGCTACTCGTTAAACACAGTTTTGAATCATTGGGAGGAGGTGATGTATTAGAAATCTGCGGCACTATTTCTTTATCTGTAACCTTTTCTGGATAGTTATCAGTTTTCAATTTTAGGCTGATACTTTTGTAACTCTGCTCTTGGTGTTCTAAGCCATTTTTTTCTTAATAAAAGCGCCCTTTTCGAGTAATTTTTTTTTTTATTGTGATCAGACGTACACTCCCTCCATTAAGGTTTCACAACCGGATCGAAAAAAATCGGAAAAGAATTGAGTAGAATTGAGTTACTTGTCATGATTGATTATATGACCCTAGATTGTGCTCCAGGATCATAGCAAATCATCTAATTGAAAAAAAGTGGCGAACATACACTGAGTTCTTGAGAGGAAAAATCATAATACGGCGAGATGTTGTTGTCGAATAGATGGTGTAGAAATAT
>JAJJMA010269204.1:0-13389 GCA_023529015.1 Papaver nudicaule | reverse complement strand
GTTTGAATGTAAGCTATGTGTTCATGTCCCACGCCATCTAAGGAGGAACATGTTTACGAATGGGGCAGTAAAAAGTACTCCTGATGGTTGGGCGGTTGCTTGGGGTGATTGCTATCTATTTGTGGTTCCTGCTCGTCGTCTTACCCCAGAGGAGAGAGCGAGGGCCGGAATTTGAACTATTTCTGTTCCAGCTTATGTTGTGTGCGTTGCAAAGCTGTTGTTTTTTTTTTTCCCTCTTTTTATGGCTGATGTTAGTAGTACTGTTATGGATGGTTTGTATTTGGATATTTTCAATGATGATGTTGGTTTGTATGACTTTGAAAACACTGATTTGGTGTTGGATATTTTTCTGGTTAATTGTGCATAACTTTATATCCTAGCCGAAAGTACATTTATCCCAGCCGTAAGTACAGTTATCCTAGCCGTAAGTGCATTTTTTCTAGCCGTAAGTAAAGTTACGTCTGTTAAGAAACACTGATTGATAGCCGTAACTGTTCAAATAAATGAATACGTAAATTAACTTAAGTAAACCAAACTGATAATCAATGATTAACCTAAACATGATTAACAAACTTACTTAAAAGAAAAACTTAGGAAAAAAAACTTAAAAAAACTGAAAATCAAGTGAAGAAGAAGAAGAAGAGTGAAAAAAAAACCCAACTTTTTTTCTAAAAACTCAAACTTGATTCACTCAACCAAAATGAGTGAATCAAGCACCCAAATGGAGGTAGATGTATCTCCTTCCATTGACGACATCTTCATTGAAGCACACATCCAAGGAAATGAAGGATTATACAATTTCTTTGATGGTAAGAAGTTTGTATGCACAAGTGAAGACTTTTTCGAGAAATACAAGGTCGATCCTGCAGATTACCCAAACTTGAATGTACCCAATGTAGAAGAACCTCAAGAAAACAACCAGGTATGCTTTATTCCTCTCAAGACAGTTGAAATCACGTAAAAAATGTGATTTTTGTGAGTTCCAGAAGGAACTTACGGCTTGTATTATCAGCCGTAAGTAGGACTTACGGCTTGAAGTTCTTCAGATCCGCGCCGTAAGTCTAGAATTTGGGGATTTTTCTGGCCGTACGTTAAGTTACGGCTCTGTCCGACGCGATGTTACCAGCCGTAAGTCTGTGCATGGGAATATTCAATGCCCATACTTACGGCTTCAATGTTTTACTTACGTCCCATAAGCTTGCGAGCACCAATTTTTTTAGCCGGACTTACGTCTTAAAATATATTGACATTACTGGCCGTAAGTCCAGTTACGGCTACATGTAACAAATTATTATGAGCCGTAACTATTCCTGTCTGACTCCTGTCTCTCAGAAGCAATTTGAGTTTTACTTACGGCTTGTTTGGAAAGTATCGATGATAGCCGTAACTGGACTTACGGCCTATGTTCTCAGACGTAAATTTGCAATGGTGACTAATTTAACACTTTTTTTTTTATGTTGTGTAGGTTGTGCCACTAATTGTTCCCATCAATAATCAACCACAGGCTACTCGTGTTTGGCATGACACTACCGCTCACTATGCACCTTATGTCCGAACAATTGTAAGCGCACCATCTTATGTATATGAATGCGTGTTTTTTAAATATTTTTTAAAACGTTTAGATATCTAATTATTGGGTTTAATGTAGACATGGCCGGACAAGGGAGAAGCCGTCCAATGGGCTATTGAACATGCTAAAGAGAAGATGTGCATGATAGTCAAAGGAAGTAATGTGACCTATAACCGTTTTCAATTAGTGTGCGAGTGTAGTGGAGTGTATAAGAGTCATGCAAAGAAAGGCACCGTGCGGAAGCTTTTGAAGATTAATAGGAAGACCCCAAAAACCTTTACAAAGAAATCGAATTGTCCTTTTAGACTCCAATTTGCTCTAAACAAGCAAGTACCTTAACGAACCTTGTCTCGAAGGAATCACCCATTTTGTGTCCCATTGGGCTATTGAGGAAGTCATGAAGGAACGAGAGAAATATCGTAACGGTGAATTCGACCCCAATGTGTGTATTTGTCCCAACATGTCATCCATGGGACTCCCATGTTTCCATAGATTTGCCACTTTCACGGATGGTGTGGTCCCAATTGGCGAGATCGATCCATTTTGGAGGCAACTTTCATTCCAAGAACAAGTCTTCGACAACGATTTTGGGGGAGAGTATAATGAGACATATGAATATGAAGCAACGAGGGAGTATTGGAAGGACATGAATGTGGGACAAAGGCAATCTTGGTGCGCACGGTATCGAAAATGGGCTCATGCACACACTAGATGTGATCTTTTTGAACCGGATAAGAAGAAGGATGTTAGGGGTAGGCCTAACACCAAGGTTACAAAGAGAATTGCTCGTGCGAATGCAAGAGAGAGAAATATTGCGTCAAAGACAAGAGACCCCTCGGGCTTTGAGTTGATGAACCAACGAGAGAGTGAAGACTTCGAGATGATGAAGAACTTGGAGGAGGTAAAAGGTTTAGACGACATGGAATGCACCCTTCAAGCATTTGTCAACAAAAACAAACGTAAACGACCTCCAACGGGAAAAGCTTCAACAAGTCGTCAACCCAAGGTGAAGGAGATTCCAACGGTTGCCACTCCAACAAAAGGGAATGTGAAGGATAAAGATGTGATGGGCAAAGGCAAGGGTGTGGCAACATCCCCCGAACAAACAATAGTAAGGCTACCAATCAAAGTTTTTAAGAGGAAAAGCACCCCGGTAGTGAAGAAGAGGAGCACCCCGGATGTGGTTGTTGAAGAGCTTGACAATAGGAGGGTTTTAAAGCATGGGAAGGAGGTACGTCGCGAACCTTGTGGTAACTTTATAACCCCTTTGGATGAACATGGAAACATTCATAGGCCTTACCACATGATTTATTATGAGTGGATGGAGCAACTTCCATCTATAATTCATGACTACATAATCTCCATGGAAGATGTAGAGGGCGATGGAAATTGTGGTTACCATGTTACATCGGAACAACTAGGACCCTTTCCCGCGGTGAACCAACCCACCTATGTTAGGATGTTGTTGTATGCAAGATTAAATAGAGAGCCGGATGTTTACTACTATTTGTTGTCGGGTCCCGGGGACGACAATGATAGACTAGAGGCAATGAATAGGAGACTCATCGGGGAAGGTGATCCTATGTCAAGGGGAAATTGGATGGCATTTCCGGAATGCGGGCACTTGATTGCCGATGAATTCAAATGCGTTGTTCACTACTTCTCCCGTGGTGGTAATAACACGTACACTCCCCGCTATGCGAGGTATAGTCAAGAACATGGAGATCTTGGCAAGCCTCGCCGTCTTGTGATTGCACAAATTGGAGGATGTCATTTCATAGGGCTTAAGTTAGAAGATGGTTGCCCATTACCACCGTTGTCCCCTACAACGTTGAACAAAGAGATAGCTAGGGAATGGTGTGGACAATACGAGACAGAAATGAACACTTGGGATGCAATAAAAGCGTCGCAAAGAGCCCAACAACCACAAGAACCGTTGAAAGATTTGGATGAAGAGGAAAAAGAAGCTTGAAAATGTTGGTGATACATGTTTTTTGTTAGTGATACGTGTTTTTTGTTGTTTTTTTTGTTGAAACATGATGTTGAATGTATTTTGAATGGATTATTTTGGCAAACACTTCACTTTTTTTTAATGTTTTATGAAATTCCACTTACTTACGGCTTAAGCCCAGATGATTTCAGTAGCCGTAACTTGACTTACGTCTGGGAAAGTGTAGCCGTAACTTTACTTACGGCTGGTACCAGGGTAATTTCAGTAGCCGTAAGTTCTCCTGTAACTATAAAAAAAATACTAATTTTCAACATACATAGATGCCTTACATATTATTTTATACCACATAGATGCCTTACATATTGATTTTTACCACATCACGACTTACTTATATCAAGTCACCATTGCTACCGTTAAGTTTCACAAAAAACTTCCTACATTGCCTATAATGAGCTTCATATTTGAACTCCTTTTTGTGCCATCGAGTCCATTCCCTTAGAGCCCTCTTGACAATGTCTTCATCGGTTTCACCCTCAAAACGGCAACATCGGTTGATGAATGCCACTAGTTTCATGAATTCACGAACCCGTCTTTCAATTTTAGACCATCGCAGCATCAGCACAACCCTTTTGCGCGTCATCGGATTTTTGGTTTCTGTCCAAAAATCCTGTGTAATGTCCCACCAGGTTTCAGGAGGCAAGCCCCACTCCAAGTTTCCCTTGAAAGCCTTAAATTGCTCTTTCGTCGGATAGTGAATGATATAGTTTGCGCAAAGACAAGCATCTTCCTTCTGTGTAAACTTTGAACCAGCAACAGTTCGGTGAGCCATTATTTCAGTTGGTGCAACCACGGCACTTGAGTCTGGTACTCTGAAGCGCAAAATATGGCAGAAAAATGTGAGAAAATTGGTTGTCAGTGTAACTTACGGCTACTAATCCAATTAGATATGCAGCCGTAACTATACTTACGGCTTATAAGGTTTCACTTACGGCCTGTAACTTTGCGACAAAAAAATTTTGGTTTACAGAAACTTACGGCTAGTAAATAAAGTATCGAAATGAGACGTAACTAACTTACGGCTAGTAAACTGAACTTACGGCTTGGATCTGGAGCTTTAATGGCTTACCTAACAAACTACTTACGGCTAGCTGTTCTTCAGATGCGAGACGTAAGTAGGACTTACGGCTCTAATAGCCAGCCGTAAGTAGTTCTGGAACTCGTTTTTTGATTTTCATGGAGTGAATCTTACCTAGTTTTAGCACCAAAATCAATAACAAAAGAGTGGGTTTGGATGCTTACCTTTGCTGCTCTATTGTTGCATCAGTTTTGGTATCAAAAACTCGAAAATGAGAAAATGTGGAGAGGAAATGGGGAAGAAAAGAGAGGTAAGAGAGGAGAAGAGGGGAGAAATTTTGATGTTTTGATTGTTAGGTTTTGATTTTTTTTGTGTGGGATATAAGTATTTATGTTTGTAATTAGGGTGGGGTAAATTTGGGTAAAAATTAGTAAAAATTAGTATAAGGTTAACTTAGTCATTTCACGTTTTTTTTACACCCCCTTATAATTCGTGGGGACATTTGAAGTAAATAGTGCAGGGGCTTCAAAAAATTTCAAAAAACTGAAGCCCCTGAATCACTTATCCATCTGAACCTGAACCCCCACCTAAACCTGAACACCCACCACCTGAACCCCACGGTCCACCACCACCATCTGAACCCCCACCACCGCCTCAACCTGAACCCCAACCCCACCACCACCACCACAAGAAGATCGAAAGCCAATCGAAGAACAAGTAGAGACTGGTAAGGTATAGTTTGTCAGTTATGGAGAACAAAGTTGGCCACGAAGGCGGTCAGCCAGATCATCCTTCTAATCCTACTTCACAAGATTTTAACGATGATGAGACGTCTGCAGTGGATGTCCACGACGGCAACAACAACAACAGTTCTAGCTCAAGTGTCTATGAGGAGTTTTCACGCCTGCTCCTGATGGAGGATATGCTATTTGGCAGTGATAATGATGATGAGGCACCAGCAGTAGATGTGCACGACGGCAACAACAACAACACTTCCAGCTTAAGTGTCGCAATCGAGGAGTTGTTAGGCGGGATCCGGCAGGAGGAACATATGCTATATGGCAGTAATAATGATGATATCTTTACGCTATTTGGCAGTGATAATGATGATGAGACGTCTGCAGTAGACAACGGCGACGGCAACAACAACAACAACAACAGTTCTGGCTCAAGTGTCGATGAGGAGTTGTACGAGTTGTACAGCCAGCTGGTCTATATGCTATTTGGCAGTGATTATGTTGATGAGCCACCTGAAGATGTCGACGATGGCAACAACAACAACAACAACAACAACAGTTCCGGCTCAAGTGTCGCCAATGAGGAGTTGTTAAGCAGGACCCTGCTGGAGGAGGATGTGCATCATTTGCTAGATGATAATGGTGATATCTATACGCTATTTGGCAGTGATAATGATGATGAGACACCTGCAGTAGATGTTGACGACGGCAACAACCACAACAACAGTTCCAGCTCAAGTGTCGTCTATGAAGAGTTGCCACGCCTGTTCCGGCTGGAGGAGGATGTGCTAGATTGGACCGAGGAAGAAACTACAGTTTCTACTGAAGGCTGGAATTCCTGGTGGAATTCCAATAGCCAAGACTATCATAACCAAGATGGAGTTAGAAATCGTCGATATGACTTTGAGACGCTTCTCTTATTGAACTTCATGGATGATAGAGATGACCTGACGTATGAGGCAACGATGGAACTGCAAGAAAGGATCGGAAAAGTAGTAATAGGGTTATCAAAAGAAACTATCTCAAGCCATCTGAAGACGAGAGTTCACATCACTACATCTGTAGACTCCCCCGAGAAGGAGACTGAAATTTGCACCATATGCCAAGATGGATATGAGAACAAGGATACGATTGGGACTCTTGATTGCAAACACGAATACCATGAAGACTGCATTACAGAATGGTTAGCACAGAAGAACGTTTGCCCTCTCTGCAAAAGACAAGGTTTGAAGACCATGGACGAAAACAAGAGAGAAGTGGACGAATGCTAAAACAGTATGTTTTTTCCCCTTCCGCATTGTAATGCTATTGAATACTAGCAGACAATTATAGTTAGCTTTTTTTTTTTCTCATACTTGTCTTTGTGGTACTACAAAGAGTTAACGGAGAATACGATGATAGCTTCATGGGAATCTTTATTCCTGATTTTGTGAGTATGTAGTTTATTGTGTTGGGTTGCCGAATTCTTCTTCATGGGAATCTTTATACCGTCTGATGTAAATGCCAGACGGTAACTGAGTATCCACAAGGCGGAAACTAAGTTTTCGCATTTTACTTTCTGCGGATATTCAGTTTCTGTGTCAAAGCCCTGATGGAACTGAGTTACCGTCTTTGTTTGACCTTTTCTTCTTCACACTCCCTCTACACCTCACATATAAGCCATCCTTCTCCTTAATTTTTTTTGACCGTCAGATCCCCAACGACTCTTTTTTCAAAACTCAAAAAAACTAGCCATTGAAATTTCGTCTATATAAGAGAAATCATCTTCTTTGACCAATTCATCCCAAGCCGTTTGCAATATAGTTTGTTTCGTTTTAGGACTTTGATTGTATTTTAGTTGTTTTTCTAATTAATGAAAATTCTCTTGAGTTATTAAAACAATTTAGAGTCATTTTACTATTAAAAATCAAATTGAAAGATGCAAACTAACCACCTATATAGGTTGATTACATACTCTTTCAATAGATTGAACAAAATCAAACAAATTTATATCAAAATCAAAAGGGGGTAAAACTTGTTCATTAAAAACCATGGTAGAACAAATTCTCCCATCTAAAAACTCATTCTTTATGGAAACCCGGTTTCGGCATAGTCAAAATTCAAGATTTGACCACACGGATACTCAGTTTCCGCAGAAGAAAAGCAGCAGAGACTGAGTTTCCGCTTCCTAGAAGCTTCGGAAACTTGGTTTCCGTTTTTTCCTTGCTAACACCATAGTGGTTGCCATTATGCCAAATATGTCATCCCTAGATGCCACAATCTAGGGATAACTTATGACACCTCCATGAATTTTTTTTTTTATGCCAAATAGTGCTTGCTCTTAGGCCCATGCACTTCAATAAGTAGACATAAAAGTACAATTTTTCAATTACCTCCATGATTTATTTTTTTATTTTATTTTTATTTTTTTTAAATTTGAAAGGTCATATTAAAGTTGGACCGAAGTCCACTACCTACAAGCCTAGGTAGCTAGACAAATAAATAAAGAAAAATCCTCCTGCTCCTATGCAGTCGAGTTTCGAACTCAAATCGCCGGTGTCATCACCCAACAACTTTGCCACTGTACTACAGTGACATCTGCATGGAAACTTTGAGCATGTTGAGAAATTCCTCATCCAGCAGAGCAAACCAATTGCGTTTTTGTTTTTGTTGTTTTGACAAATAAAAATCAGAAACCAATATGGCAAAGGTTAGTAGTCCCTCAAGGCTCAACCGAGTGGGTTTCCTCCCTGACTAGGAAAAACTTGTTTCCAGATACTCCCTCCGTCCCAAAAAAATAGGCCAGTTTGACTTTTTCCTATTTTTTTCCAAAATTTTTGGAACTTAATTGAACTAAAAATATTTGACTTGAACTATTTTTTTTTTTCATGATTGGTTTATAGTTGACATGTATAATGGGTTAGCAAAAAAAAATTAGTTTAAGTCGAATATTTTTAGTTCAATTAAGTTCCGAAAAATTTGGAAAAAAGTAGAAAAAAGTCAAACTGGCCTATTTTTTTGGGACGGAGGGAGTATAAGGTTACCGAGTTGGCACCCGCAACTCAGTGCAGGTTTATCATAATTTTCCGTTTCCTTCTCTAACTAGAACTTGCTAAAGCCGATTCAGCTGCGTATATATATATGGGAGAATAGCTGTGATTATAAAACACACTTTCCTACCCTAGATAACCAAGCTGACAGTTTAAGAAGAAGAGAAAGAAAGGAGATATTCATTCAGTGAGTTACATATAGCACTCAGTCAGGTCATCCTTCTAATCCTACTTCACAAGATTTAAATCAACAGGATCGTCAAGGGAACCGGATTCAAACCAGTCAAATCAACGTCGTCGGATTGATGAGATATCTGTAACAGACAACCACAACAGTTCCGGCTCAAGTGTGGAGGAGGATGTGCTACACGGAAGTGATAATGGTGTTGGGACCGAGGAAGGAAGAACAGTTTGTACTGAAGGCTGGAATTCCAATAGCCAAGACAATCAAAACCAAGAAGTAAGTTATTTGGTGACCCATGAAGATCGTCTAAATGCAATTCAGGCGCTTCTCCAATTGAGCCTTGACGTATGAGGAAATGCTGGAGCTGGATAGGATCAGAGTACAAAGAGGGTTATCAAAAGAAAGTATCTCAAGCCATCTGAAGACAAGAGTTCGCATCACTGCATCTGTAGACTCGGCCGAGAAGGAGACTGAAATTTGCACCATATGTCAAGATGGATATGCGAACAAGGATAAGACTGGAAGTCTAGATTGCCGACACGAATTCCATGAGGACAAGGCTAAGATTGGAACTCTCGATTGCCGACACGAATTCCATGAGGACTGCATTACACGATGGTTGGCACAGATGAACGTTTGCTCTATTTGCAAAAGACAAGGTCTGGTGATCATGAAAGAAAACAAGAGAGAAGTGAACGTATGTTCGAACTAGCAAACAATTAGTTGGAACTTATGTTTTTCTCAACTTCCGGGTGTATTTTTGTCGCTGTTAATGTTTTTCAGTTTAGCGGAACCATCATAAGACTTATATTTCTGGTACTGATTTTTGCAAACAGGCAGCCAAACGTTATTCGTCTGGTACAATTTTTTTCCTTAAAAGTTCACCAAATGTAGAACCTGCAACAATATAAATTGTATATGACTCTTATATAGAGGAGAGAGCTCCAACTCCCGTAATGTTCAAACATTTCTCGGCAATCTCTCCAAAATTCTTCAAGCACTCTGGTGCACGTGGCTCTATTATGCCACTCATGCAAGAGTCAATTATCTGATGAGCCCTTCCTCTGGCAATGTAAAGGCCACTCTACTAAGCATACTTGCACAATTGCTAATGCTGGATTGAGTGCTGAGTTTGCACGAAGGACCTCTTAATAGTACGAACGCCAAATGAGTAGTGTTGAGAATATTTCCACATATCGTTCCGTTAATAAACCGTGGACAAACCTAATTTTGAAAGCCGGTTTATTGACATAAAGTACAGTTTTTCAACTGCGTACCTCCATGGAAACTTTGAGCATGTTGAGAAATTGGCTCATTCAATAGCGCAAATCAGTTTTTGTTTTGTTGTTTTGAAAAATAAAAATCGGAAACCAATATGGCAAAGGTTGGTAGTCCCTCAACCGAGTCGGTTGCCTAATTGACTAGGAAAAACTTGTTTCCAAATATAAGGCTACTGAGTTGGCACCCGCAACTCAGTAGGTTTATCATAGTTTTCCGTTTCCTTCTTTGACTAGAACTTGCTAAAGCCGGTTCAGCTGCGCATATATATATATACATAGTATATGTCTAAAAGACACTTTCCTGCCCTAGAAAACAAAGCTGACAATTGAAAAAAGAGAAAGCACTTGCTAGTGAAGAAGAAGGTTGCAAACCAGTTGAAGAACAAGAAGACACAATAGATTGTGAGTTATGCAGAACAAAGTTGGTCAAGAAGGCGCACATCCTGATCAAGATTCTTCGAGTGTTGCGTCACAAGATTCAAATAACCAGAATCATCGTCGGGAAAGGGAACCGGATTCAAACATGTCAAACCAGCGTCGTCGGACAGATGAGGAGGATCCGATCCATGACAGGCACATTTATTATGAGCCTTTGGAAGGGAGCATAAATTCTACTGAAGGTCGGAATTCCTGGAATCCCATTACTGATCAAGACGATCAAAACCAAGTAGAAAGTCGTCCTGTGATGATCCATGACTTGCAATTCGAAGTTCGTAATAACGATGGAGATATAATTCATCAACGTAATATTGAGAGGGTTCACTCGTACTTACACACTCGGACATATGTTGACATAGATGGTTTGAGTTACGAGGAACTAGTAGCATTGCATGAAAGGATCGGGAAAGCAGAAAGAGCACTAACAAAAGAAACCATCTCAAGTCATCTGAAAACGAGAGTTCACGCCAATAGTACGTCTGCACACTCGCCGGGAGAGGAGACTGAAATTTGCACCATATGTCAAGATGAGTATGCGAACATGGACAAGATTGGGAGTCTTGATTGCAAACACGAATACCATGAGGACTGCATTACCCAATGGTTGATGCATAAGAACGTCTGCCCCATCTGCAAAAGACAAGGTCTGGAGATCATGGAAGAAAACAAGATAGAAGTGAACTTGTGTTAGACATTATGTTTTTTCCTTTCCGCATAGTAATGCCATCGAAATGTTGAGCAATTATTGAAGGCGAAAGTTTCAAATACATTATGTTTGATCCATTGATTGTAAAAATAATTTTATTTTTTGAGAGTTTGGATCTACTTTGGTTGCTGTAAATGTGCTCAGTTTAGCGAAACTATTACGGTACGTACCATACTTTTTTTGTGCAAACAGTTAGCTAAACCTCATTGGCTTAAGCATAAAGGACTTGCATGTAGCTTGGGAGTTAGGACTCATAATTGCTGGACAAATTTATTTTTAAGAGGTGACCCATTTTTACTGTTGTGCACTTTCCTTTTGAGGAACCAAAATTTGATGGTACAGCGTTGACCGATGCAACTTCATGGAAGCTTAAGGCTGTTCATGATTTTGGAAACAGCTAGAAGAGAGACTGAAGAGAAACGTGAAGAACAAATCTAAGGAGAAAAACTTGACATACTAATTTTGTTATCTCATAGGAAAAAAAATGGGAGTCTTTGTTGTACTCTTTTTTTCTGCAGAACTTCCAAGTACAGGAATCTGATTACGTGAAAGAGATGTGCAACTGATTGCGCTAAAGGAAAAACATATGTTGATGCCATTGTTGTCAGACTTGGTGTAATCCATGTCAACACATGTGTTAAGAAATGATGCAAATTGGAATATAACTGATCCAAAGCTAAGCAATACGAAAATTTGTACAACTGAGGATGCAAACATGAAAATGTGTGGATAACTACATTTATAAGAAAACTCATCCATCCGTAGGAGGAAGACAAATCACACATCGACAAAGCAGTATATCCTAAACAAAACAAAAAACTGCCATAAAGTTGAGACTAATGACTATAAAATGAGACTGACATTAAGCTTTAATTACATGATACTCAAAAGGATCATGTAATTAATCTGAGGTCGAAACCCATCAAATAAACACAAAATTATTTCATAAGCTCAGAAAAGATAACCAGTTAGCTGGCTCGAAGATTTTTACATTTCCTTCTCCTAATTCTTTCAAAGAAACTAAAGTGATCTGGTGAGGGAATACTTCAAAACCAGAATCAAGATTCACCAGCATTTTCGAGGTTGAGGCTATTTCATCGTAAATATCCAGAGATGTTGCACCTGCACATAATACACCACCACTCTTGGTAAAGGCTAATGGTTTGCTGTCTGGAAGACAGAAGTATTTACTCCAACCCAATGACTCGTCTTCCACCTTCTTCTTATTCAGAAGCCAAATGTCCCACCATGTGCGTGCAGTCATTTGATCTTTATGTGTGATAGCATAATATAGAACACCGCCAAACTCCCCTAAAGTACGATAATTCCTATCAAGTAGTGGCGAAGGAGGTGGTGAAAGATGTTCACGAAACTTCTCCTTTGTCAAATCGAAAGCCAAGACCTCTACTCCTTTATTTTCCAGCCAATGCAGCGCTCCATTTGCAAACACACCACGATAAGCAACAAAACTGGAAATTTTAGAACCCAGACTCTCAACAATTCTCCACCCGTTGCCACTGCCAAGAGTGTATACCGCAACCTTTATATCTCTCCCTAACTTATACAATTTAACAACTTTGTACTTGTTAGTACAAGAATCGTAACCAAATCCCCTTGACAAATCATCAAACTCAGTGTTCATTGTTGGAAGTATAACGTATTCTCTAGTGACTAGGTTACAAATACAATAAGCATGATCTGGCCAACCAAAAAGACAGACTAAGCCATTAACCGAACCAATAATGAAATAATCAAAATATGAGAATGGAGGGTTTATGTTGATGGTTTTAACACTATGAATAGGTGTCTGAGTCTGATCATTATCGCAATGTTTCTTCTCATCGCTATACTCTAAACAGCAAAGCTGTTTCCAATTATTAGCGAAAAAAACAAAACTTAACTTACCTGCAGGAGAATCAAGATCAAGGAGACGATTTAAATGCAACTGAGAGAATGAAGGATGATAAGAAACCAAATTCCTCCATGGTTTGCAAACTAATTTGCATTCGAGAACAGATTCAGTTGATAAGCGAATCAGTATGTCAAGAACAATGTCTGTTGGGAGATGATTGAAATTCCCCATTGGAGAAGAAAATATACAGTACCCAATTTTAGGGTTTCTCAAGTATGACTGCGGAGAGAGGAAAGTGAAGGGTTTGGCCGTTTGGGGGTTCAGCGAGAGAGAAGTTTTGGTTTATAAGAATATAAACCAAATTTCCACACCAGCTTAATGAAGAGCCAAATTGAAGGAAGTTGGAACCCAAATAGTGTATCCGGAAACACTTGAGTTTTATAAACGTGTTGCACAAGCTATATTCTAAAGGCTTAATTTTTCTATTTATACACATACTCACTCCTACTTTCTCCTCTCTATTTTCTGTCTTTCTCTCTTAGATACTATAACCAACACCACTTACAT